>JAWHQI010001396.1:0-82159 GCA_033032865.1 Dactylorhiza incarnata
GTTTGTGAGCACATAGTTGGTCCTTCAGCGATCTGCTGGTATATGTGGTCACTGGCGTTAGTCGACTTGGCGGGTTGTTGCCCTAGTCGGCTTGGTGGTGTTCGCGGTCTCTGAAGGAGGACGTGTTTAGGCGAACGTTGGTAGTGGGCGACATGACCATGCGAGTTGTCATGATCGCACGGCTTCTTGGAGGAGTGGCGATCTTCAGCCAAGGGTGAAGTCGGCGAGCTCACGGCGCAGAGCGATCTTCTGACCGCGCGGGTTGACCGGTCTTGGTCATGCGATCAGATGGCGGTGACTCTATCTCATAGGGTGGTGAATGGATCAGGTCACATGCCTATATATAGGAGTCACTGTAGCAGCAAAATCATCGCACCAAGTGTAAGCTGAGCTCGCGCCTATTTCTTGCGGTCTCATTCTTATGACCGGCCGGTTAGCTGATTGAACTTTCTTGTGCAGCTTCTGCGGATTATGCAGGCAGCCGCGGTCACCTTCTCTTCTAAGGTGTTCGAGCGGTCTCGTGACTTGCAGTGCGGGTTGCTGGAGTTCGGGAGAATCAGTGGAGTTCGGGAGGTCGCGAAGGTTCAGTTGGTGTTGATCAGGTCGCTGGCTTTGTGTGTTCGGGCGGTCTTGTTTCCTAGTCGTGCGAACAGCCAGGTCGGGCGGTCAGGCGGTATCAGGATTTCAGACCGCTGGTTATCTTTTCTCAGCTTGTTTTTCTCCTGTTTTTTGTGTACTGGTGAAATCATGACTCGCCATGTATACCTCGCACTGTAATGAAGACTTTTGTTATTATCAATAAAAACGGTGTTGCTTCACGTGCTTCTGGTTGTTGGCTATTGCTTTGAGATGTACTATTCCTGCTCACTCCTAGATCTACAGAAATTTTTCACATGGTATCAGAGCTAGGTTGGAGTGGATAGAGCAGTGAATGTCTCAAGTTGACATCGCCTTTGTGAAGAAGGAACCAGTGGTATAGCCATGGAAGCAGGTTTTGCAAGAGGTCTTGGGATTGAGATGCTCAACTTGACTAACTTCAAGAAGTGGAAGTCATGTATGCAGAGTTATCTTCTGGGCGAGGACCTCTGGGAGGTTGTTGGAGGAGATAGCACGGAGGAAGTTGTCCCAGCTGGGGATAATGGTCATGAGGTGAGGAACTGGAGGAGGATTAATGCGAAAAAGAGTTCACTCTGAAGAGGGCAATATCACCTGACCTATTCGATCACATCTTGGGGTGTGTATCAGCTGCATAGATCTGGAGAGCCCTGGATGGGCTGTTTAACAAGAAGAATGTAGCGAGGCTACAGTTTCTGGAAAATGAGATGGCCAGGTCAGCTCAGGGTGATCTTTCTATCTCTACATTCTTCCTAAAGATGAAGAACTTATGCGCCGAGATTTCAGCGTTGGATCCTGATGAGCCAATTTCTGAGGCGAAGCTTAAGAGGCACATCATCCGTGGCTTGCGGAAGGAGTATGTGGCCTTTGTAACGTCGGTGCAGGGTTGGGCAAATCAACCGTCTCTGTTGGAGCTGGAGAATCTGCTTGCGTCGCGGGAGAGTCTGGCAAGGCAGATGGCGGGGGTGTTAGTGTCTAGGGGAGATGGCGAAGTTCTCTTCACGGGGAAGAAGAAGAAATGGGATAAGAAGAAGAAGACCACCGGAGGCAATGGGCCTTCAACTTCAGGTCAGCAGGAGAGGGTTTATGCTCCTAAGGCTGAAGGGAAGAAGAAGGGAGAAGGACCCAAGTGCTTTAGATGCGGAAAGCTTGGTCATATAAGGAAGGATTGCCGGGTGAATCTTCAGCCAGGGCATGCTGCTGCAGGGAAGGAGGAAGCTGAGGCCAGACAGAATGATGGAGGATGGGGAGGTGCTTTCTCGACTTCTATCGGAGTTGCGGCTCCTATCAACTATCAGGAGGACTGGATCGTGGACTCGGGGTGTGGTCATCACAACACCGGGGACGAGTCGAAGCTTTCTTCAGCACATCCTTACTCGGGTAATGATGTTATCATAACTGCTGATAATACCGTGCATGCTGTCGAGAAGGTGGGGGTTATTTCCTTGGGCAGTGATAGAGGGCCTCTAACTTTGAAGAGCGTCTATCAGGTGCCTGGAATGAAAACAAAAACCTCTTCTCCGTGACCAACGCTGTAGACGCTGGGTATCACGTTCTATTCGGCCCAACAGAAGTGAAGTTTCTAAGAAACATTGAGGCGGTGAAGTCCGAGGTTGTTCATGTCGGGAAAAGGGCAAAAGACTTGTCGTTTTATCGACAAGTTCTTATGTCGACAAGATGAGGACCAATGATAGTGCTGTTTATATGGCACGAGAGGTTGGGGCATGGAGGGATGGACAAGCTGAAATCTATGGCAGTTAAAGGTCTGGTCAAGGGCCTGCTTAGTCTATCTTCCTACGGTGACGGTCATGTTGCGCGGGATGTCAGTTCGGCAAGTCTCATCAACTACCGTTTGATAAGTCGCAGACAAGGAGTAGTTGTGTCGTTGGAGTGCATCCACGTGACTTGATGGGACCGACTGCTACCCCAAGCCTCGGAGGCAGCAGATATATGATGGTGCTGATCGATGATTACACCAGATATGTCTGGGTTTATTTTTTGAAAGAGAAGGCGGAGGCGTTTGCCAAATTTGTGGAGTTCAAGGAGCTAGTGGAGGGTCGGCTAGTCCTGCGGGTTAAGAAGCTGAGAACTGACAATGGGGGGGGGGGAGTTCACCTCTGGTGAGTTCTCTAGTTTTTAAATGAAGGTGGGCATCCGGAGGGAGCTTACTTGTGCACATACTCCACAACAAAATGGAGTTGCAGAGCGGAAGATCCGTCATCTGACGGAGACCTGCAAATGTTGGCCGCATGCCAAGAGTATCCCAAGGTCCTTCTGGGCGGAGGGAATGTCTTGTGCTGCCTACGTCATCAATAGGATACCTCTCAGTCCCATCAACATGTTGACACCGCATGAGATGATGTTCCAGGAGATTCCAAGCGTGGCACACCTTCAGGTGTTTGGTTCCACCTATTATGTGCATGTTCCAGATGCACTTCGGATGAAGCTAGATGCGAAAGCAAGGAAGTTAGTCTTCGTGGATATGATGATCGGAAGAAGGGCTGGAAGTGCATGGACCCAGAGACTCAGAGATTTGTTGTATCTCGCGACGTCATGTTTGATGAGGTGACGTCTTACAAGGGAAGTGCTGGTGTTGTGTTACCAGAAAGCAAGGTGGAGGAGCAAGAGAGAGCTGTGGAAAATCTTCAGGTGGAGCTGCCTTTGTCACCAGGTGGTCCATCTACTTCTAGTTCTGAGACGGAGGCTTCTGGATCAGGAAGCAGGGGGAGCGATGCTCCTAGTACGTCTGGAAGGGGAGCTAGGGAAGAAGAAGCTGAAGGTAATGCGATTCAGGGGAAGGAGCTGAGGAGATCGAAGTGAACGATCATTGCCCCTGATCGCTATGCGGGAGGAAATATGGTGAGCTTTGTCTCGTGTTTCTTTGCTGGCCCCTTGGATGAGCGGGAAACCAGTGAGCTTTGAGAAGGCCAAAGGCGTGAAGCAGTGGGATTCGGCCATGGAAGAAGAGATGGCAGCTCTTGAGAAGAATGAGACTTGGTCTCTGATGCCCAAGCTCATAGGCATCATCCATGTGACATGCAAGTGGGTCTACAAGCTTAAGAAGAAGGCAGATGGTAGTATCGAGTGGTACAAGGCTCGCCTTGTGGCTCAGGGATTCTCACAGCAATACGGTGAAGACTATGAAGAGACATTCAGTCCGGGTGGCGAAAATGACTTCAGTTCGGTTTGTGATTGCCTTGGCGGCGTTTTGGGGATGGGAGATTTAGCAGCTCGACGTAAAGAATGCTTTCTTGTACGACGAGATTGACAAAGGTATCTTCATGGTGCAGCCGCCAGGCTTCGTATCTGAAGATTTTCCAGACTATGTCTGTAAGCTGAAGAAGGCTCTGTATGGGTTGAAGCAAGCGCCAAGGGCGTGGTACGGGAAGATTGCAGAATATCTCCTATTCTGCGGATTCGTTGCTTCAGACTCTGACTCGAGCTTGTTTGTCAAGAAGAGCGGGGAGCTTCAAGTCATCGTGCTGCTTTACGTCGACGATATGATCATGACGGGGAATTCTAAGGAGGAGGTAGCAAAGCTTCGAGCTGAGCTATTTATCAGGATTGAGATGAAGGACTTGGGTGAGCTTCACCATTTCCTTGGACTCAAAGTGCAGAGGAAGGGAAGTGGAGTGTTGGTGTCCCAGGCTGGATATGCGGAGAGAATCGTGGAGCGATTCGGCATGAAGGAAGGGAAGTGCATTTCTACACCTCTGGAGAAGGCCATGAAACTTCGGAAGGATGAGGGAAGGATTCTGGAAGATCCGCTTGTGTTCGAGCTCTAGTTGGGAGCTTGATTTATTTGACGATCACTAGGCCGGATATTGCATATGCAGTTGGCAAGGTGAGTCGATATATGGCGGAACCACGGATGCCTCATCTTCTAGCGTCCATGAATATTTTGAAGTATGTCAAGGCGACTACATATATGGGTCTCCTATACAGGAGGGATGCGGGCTTCGAGGTGCATGGGTACATGGATGCTGATTATGGGGGAGATTCGGATGATCGGAAGTCAACATCTGGATTCGTCTTCATGGCGGGCCCCACGGCTATATCATGGTGCAGCAAGAGGCAGGACTCCGTGTCTGTCTCTACCACGGAAGCGGAATACAAGACTTCGGCCGTGGCAGCTCAGGAATCCATCTGTCTTAGAAGGTTGGTGGTAGACGTCCATAAGGAGGTTCGGTGTCCGACTTTGCTCCGCGGCGACAATGAGAGTGCACTCAAACTGGTTACTAATCCAGATTATCACGCGAGGACCAATCATATCGAGATCGAGCATCATTTCAATCGTGAGAAGGTGTTGGAGGGGTCTCTTTCTGTCGACAATGTTCGGAGTCAGGACAACGTCGCTGACATATTCACAAAGGCGCTGGCAAAGGGGTCGTTCACTCGGCTAAGGAGTTTACTTGGGTTGTTTTCAAATTCCCACTTTAAGGGGGAGTGTTGAAAATGTTGAAGTGGAAGTTGGCGGTCTGGAGAGGTGATCGCGCGAGCTGGCGGTCTCCTCCTGCGGTCTAATCTCTTTGGTCTAGCCGCAGGTCTATTCGGTCTGGCCGCCATTCTGTGTTTAAGGTGCCGAGGTGAGGCCGCGCGGTCTGGTTTGTGAGACCGCGTGGCGTGTTGTTCTGTACTGTGCGGGTTAAGCTGTTAACCGTGGCGGTCTGTTCATTGAGGGGGCAGTCCGGTCTGGTGGCTGTTCGGGCTCCTGTGGTGCGCGCGGACTAAGGCATTCTTAGTCGCGCGGTCTTCGGTTTGTGTGCGCATAGTTGGTCCTTCGGCGATCTGCTGGTATATGCGGTCACTGGCGTTTAGTCGACTTGGCGGGCTGTTTCCCTAGTCGGCTTGGTGGTGTTCGCGGTCTCTGGAGGAGGACGTGTTTAGGCGAACGCTGGTGGTGGGCGACATGACCGTGCGAGTTGTCATGATCGCGCGGCTTCTTGGAGGAGTGGAGATCTCCGGCCAAGGGTGAAGTCAGCGAGCTCACGGCGTAGAGCGATCTTCTGACCGCGCGGGTTCACCAGTCTTGGTCACGCGGTCAGATGGCGGTGACTCTATCTCATAGGGTAGTGACTGGATCAGGTCGTACGCCTATAAATATGAGTCACTGTAGCAGCAAAATCATCGCACCAAGTGTAAGCTGAGCTCGTGCCTATTTCTTGCGATCTCATTCTTGTGACCCGGCTGGTTAGCTGATTGAACTTTAATTGTGCAGCTTCTGCGGATTGTGCGGGCAGCCGCGGTCACCTTCTCTTCTAAGGTGTTCGGGCGATCTCGTGACTTGCAGTGCGGGTTACTGGAGTTCGGGAGAATCAGTGGAGTTCGGGAGGTCGCGGAGTTTCAGTTGGTGTTGATCAGGTCGCTGGCTTTGTGTGTTCGGGCGGTCTTGTTTCCTAGTCGCGCGAACAGACAGGTCGGGCGGTCAGGCGGTCTCAGGATTTCAGACCGCTGGTTATCTTTTCTCATCTTGTTTTTCTTCTATTTTTTGTGTACTGGCGAAATCATGTCTCGCCATGTATACCTCGCACTATAATGAAGACTTTTGCTATTATCAATAAAGACGGTGTTGCTTCATGTGCTTCTGGTTGTTGGCTATTGCTTTGAGCTGTACTATTCCTGCTTACTCCTAGATCTTCGGAAATTTTTCACATTAGTAAGGGGAAGTTACTTGGCCATCTGCTCACCCCGGTCGGTGTCGAGCCTAATCTAGATAAGGTCAAAGCCATCTTGGATCTAGAATCGCCAAAGAATGCCAAAGAAGTTCAAAGGCTGATGGGTAAGTTGGCATGGTTGAGCAGGTTCCTCTCCCGGGTCGGGGAGAAGTGGTCACCTTTCTTCAAATCTCTATGGAGAAATCAGAAGTTTGAATGGTCGTAGGAGTGCGAGGCGGCATTCCAATCCCAAAAGAGGTAGATGACGCAAGCTCCTATGTTGCAAGGGCCGAGAGAAGGAGAAGATGTGTTCCTCTATCTAGGGGTGGGCACCGAGATAGTAAGCTCGGTCCTGGTCCAAGAAGAGGGAAAGAGGCATCTTTCAATTTATTATGTCAGTCCGGTCCTGAAGAAGGGGGGCTCAGATACCCTATTTTAGAAAAGTTGGCGTTTGTCTTAATCATCTCGGCCAGGAAGCTCCGGCCTTACTTCCAGGCGCATTCAGTCAAGGTAGTGACCGACCACCACCTTTACAACATCATGGAAGGGGTGGAGCACTCAGGTCGGCTAGAAAAGTGGGCAGTAGAGCTCAGAGATTTTGATGTCTCCTTTGCTCCGTGAATGGCAATGAAGGCGTAGGTAGTGGCGGATTTCCTGGTAGAGTATGTGGTCGAAGCGGGAGACTCAGAGCTCCCCGAGGTGGCAGCCTGGGAGATATTTGCAGATGGGGCATCAGGAAAACACTCCCTAGGAGGGGGGTGGTTCTGGTAAGCCTGCATGGGACGAGAATCAAATAGGCGCTTGATATCCATTTCCCTGTTACCAACAAGCAGGCCGAGTATAAGGCAGTAGTGGTCGGCCTTTGCCTGGCATGTGAGATGGGGATCCGAGACGTTAAAGTATTCACATATTCGATAGTGGTGGCCTCCCAAGTCTGGGGGAGTTTGATACTAGAGATTCGACCCTCCAAAGGTACTTGATGAAGGTCAAGGATCTCGTCAGCCAATTCCGCATATTCTAAATCCAGCATGTACCAAGAGAGGAGAACGCTTAAGTGGACTCCCTGGAAAAGTACGGACCCCGGGCCAGGGGAACAGTGACGGAGTTGTTCCGCCTATCCATCGAGGAAGGCGAGCAGATAGAGATCGATTAGAAGGCCTCATGGATGGATCCACTTGTCACAATTTTGTCCTCGGGCAAGTTTCTGGAGGGGATTCCGGATAAAAGGCGATTCAGGTATAAGTCAGCCTATTACCTGATGTAGGAAGGGAGTTTGTATCAAAAAACTATCATCGTTCTGTTGACGAGATGCATGGCCGAGGAAGAAGTCCCAAGGTTCCTGGAAGAAATCCACTCAGTGGAGTGTGACGGTCACTCCGGGCGTCGGACTTTGGAGAAGAAGGTGCTGAAGCAGGGGTATTTCTGGCCGACCATCCGGAAGGATACCATGGAGTTTGCAAAAAAGTGTCAGAAGTGTCAGCTCTTCGCGCCACTTCAGCTCAACCCGTGTAGAGGCTCAGGACTATCACGGCACCCTGGCCTTCTGCCATCTAGGGAATGGATCTGGTCAGCCCGCTCCCTTAGGCCAGCGGACAAAGAAGATTTCTCCTAGTCATTATTGACTATTTCTTAAAGTGGATGGAGGTCAAGGCTCTAGCAAAAATAACCTCGCAGGTAATAAGGAACTTCATATGGTGGGAAATAATTTGCAGCTATGGGCTCCTCCTCGCCATAGTGACCAACAATGGGCCGCAGTTTGTCAGCGAGGAACTCACCAGCTCCTGCAGTCAGTTGGGTATAGACCTCCGCTTCACCTCGGTTCACCATCCCCGAAGTAACAGGTAGGTAGAGGCGGCAAACAAGGTTATTGTCAACTTATTGAAGAAGAAGGTGGAAAATTTGAAGGGAAATTGGGTGGAACGGCTTCCCTCGGTCTTGTGGGCCTTAAGAACGATGCCCAACTCAGCAATGAGAGAGAATCTGTTTAGGCTCTCTCATTGATCAGAGGCAGTACTGTCGGTGGATTTCGAGGTCAAAACCACCATGGTTGCAGTTGTAGATGTTGACCCAGAAATCGGCGATCCTACCCTGGGAGGCCTCTTTTGCTACATTTTTGCAGATTATACGCCCGGGAAGGATTAGACCTCACGCGAAGGCACTTTTTACACCCGAAGTGGTAAGAAGGGGCAGCCTCATCCTTCAAACCGCCCAAGTGGGGCGGCGTCTCCATTCAAACCGCCCAAGTGGGGCGGCCTCTCCATTCAAACCGCCCAGGTGGGGCGGCTTCTCCCTTCAAGTCGCCCAGGTGGAGCGGTCTCTCCCTTCAGACCGCGCGGGTAGGCGGCCTCCTCCTTCAGTCCGCGCGGGCAGGCGGCCTCCTCCTTCAGGCCGCGCGGGTAGGCGGCCTCCTCCTTCAGTCCGCGCGGGTAGGCGGCCTCCTCCTTCAGTCCGCGCGGGTAGGCGGCCCCCTCCTTCAGTCCGCGTGGGTAGGCGGCCTCCTCCTTCAGTCCGCGCGGGTAGGCGGCCTCCTCCTTCAGTCCGCGCGGGTAGGCGGCCTCCTCCTTCAGTCCGCGTGGGTAGGCGGCCTCCTCCTTCAGTCCGCGTGGGTAGGCGGCCTCCTCCTTCAGTCCGCGCGGGTAGGCGGCCCCCTCCTTCAGTCCGCGCGGGTAGGCGGCCCCCTCCTTCAGTCCGCACGGGTAGGCGGCCTCCTCCTTCAGTCCGCGCGGGTAGGCGGCCTCCTCCTTCAGTCCGCGCGGGTAGGCGGCCTCCTCCTTCAGTCTGCGCGGGTAGGCGGCCTCCTCCTTCAGTCTGCGCGGGTTGGCGGCCTCCTCCTTCAGTCCGCGCGGGTAGGCGGCCTCCTCCTTCAGTCTGCGCGGGTAGAACTCCTGTCACCGGCTCACCGGAGGTGACGACATCGACCCAGAGCCTATAAATAGGACCCTCGACCATGAAGAAGGGACAGGCAAGTTGGGGGCAAAACCGGCGGCTAGAAACAGTCAGACCGCACCATGTTGCGACCTGTCCGGGCGACCTGTCCGGGCGACCTGTCCGGGTGACCTATCCGGGCGACCTGTCCGGGCGACCTGCCCGGGCGACCTCAGCGACCTGTCCGGGCGACCTCAGCGACCTGTCCGGGCGACCTCAGCGACCTGTCCGGGCGACCTCAGCGACCTGTCCGGGCGACCTCGGCATACAGCCCGCGCGGCTTACTCTTTTCTTACCCGCAACTCTCTTGTATTCATTCTATTTTCCATGTACTAAACACAATGAGCTGTAATATAGATTATTAAATAAAGGGAAAGCCCGTCGCAGGAGTGACATTTGCCGCGGCGGGCGAAGTCTGGCCTCGCCGCAAGCTAACGGCCCTCTCTTCTTCTCTTCTCCCCTCTTCACTCGCAACTCAAGTAACCAGCTGCTCGCGGCCTCCTTTTCCCCTATTTCCTCGAGTAGATCGTGGAGCTGCCATTTCGGATTCAACAGTAGAGGAAGGGGATGAAGAGTGGACGATGGACAATATGGAAGCACAGCGGCTCTCCCTGGACATGGTTGAGGAACTTTGGGGCCTGACAACAATTCAGCAAGAGGAAGTGAAGCGATGAATGGCCAGGTACTTTGATAAAAAAAACATTAGAGTTAAACAATTCACCCCGGGAGACCTATTCCTAAAGAAGGTCGACGTCGCGGGAAGATCAACAAATGTAAGAAAGCTTCATGCCAATTGGGAAGGACCTTATGTAATCTTGGAAGCCTGAACTCAAGGGGTGCCGCCTTCAAAACGTCGAGGGGACTCCCCTCGGTAATACTTGGAGTGGCGATGACCTCAAACGTTTTTAGCCTTAATAAATTTCGAGCATCCTTTTGGATAGACTTTGCACTTATGTCTTGGACTTACGCCTAGGAACCTTAGAAAATATGGTTTTTATTTTACCTCCCCCAAGAGAGGAGCCGTTGCACGGGCTCTCACGGGCCTGCGAGCTAGTGCCCCGGGTGTAAAGAGTGTTTTGGTTTACTCTGTTTTGGTTTACTCTATTTATCCTTTTGGATAGCCTTAATAAATTATTTATTCCTTAATTTACATAGAAAATATCTATTTTATTTTAAAAACTATATAAAAACTATACTAAAAATATATATATTTTGCTACTCATCAGCTGTCTCTAGAAGATTTGGACGAGTAAGGCCGGTTTTCCGTCGATCTAAGGCAAGTGGTGATTATGCACTCTCTTCCTCACTTTACTCTCTTAAAGTTAGATATTTCTCAGAATTGTATTCACCTAATACATTACCTCGTTGCTGCGATAACTCGCTATCGTTTTGTTCGCCTCGTCATTTTGATTGTAGTGTCACTTTATCCGTCGTATTAACTTGAATGTTACACTTGTAAGTTTGTATCGTTATTTTGATCCTTGCGTGGGTTAGCGAGTCGAATCGCTTAAACTGTTATGTCAATGCAACCAAAGGTGTCGCCTCCTCCGTCGTTGAAATTATTTATAAACCTTAGAGTTCATGTCTAGCTGAAGGTGGTGCTTGTTAAACCTCAAGCAAAGTTTGCTCGGAATTTGGTATTTAATTCCGCTACATGCTCCTGGTATCCCTTTTTGTCTGCATACATTGCTTCGATTGTGCATCATGAGTTCTGTCTGGATTAAATCCTTGTCGATTGTCTTCCTTATAGGTCCAGTCTTCATCGGTCTGCATCCCCTCCCGTCGATTTCATAATTTCTTTGTTCTTCTACACACATTCTACCTATTAACTGCGTGTATTCGGCCTGTTGACCGCCTAATTTTATCATCGGCCTGATTTGAGACTTCATACCATCCGCATGACTTATACTCCCCTTTCTCTTGCATATCACAATTTAAGTTAATATTTGTTCTCTTAGCCCTTGTATCCGCCTAACCTGATTTCGATTGCATAAGTTCGATTGCTTAAGTCCTTCGTCGAGTGTGTGTACGAAGGTATCTTCTTTGTCATGGGATGTCTGTATGTGGTTGATTTATCTCATAATGATTGCACGATGAATCTGCACAGGTTGTGCTTTGATAATTACTGGCGGCAGGTTCGCTAACCGCAAGACTTCACTTACTTATCCCTTACCCACTATATAATACTGATTCGTCCCCTTGTACAATTTAAGTCATGTATTGGCTACTTGTCGGTTGGGTAAGCATTGTTGGTTGACCGCTTGGGTATTCCCGATAACGATTGTATCGTTCATAGTCTTTTAGGATGATTCCATGTGAGGGTTTTGTCGGGTTCTGCCCGTAGGTTGTTTTCTCCTTGTAGTGTTTCGACGCTAAATCTTGTATGACGACGTCTTGCTGAAATCTTCAACTCGCTTAAGTAGAATGTTAGTCTAGGAGTTGAACTTTGAATAGTGTGCTTCTAGTTGTCGTGTCAACTGGGTAATCACGTCTTTTGGATCGTCGCCTCGTTAGGAGGAATGATTTAACTGAATCTTGTCGGTATCGGAATACCGTTAGATGGCTAGTGTTTCCCCATTTATTTTGGAAATATGTGTTGTTAGGGTCTTGGACTTGTACATGGATGGTCTGCGTAGTTACGTCGACCCTATTTTCAGTTTGGCCTGAGTTCTTTGTCGACTTCGTAGTTCAGAACCGTCATAATAAAATGCATGGGTTTATATATGTATATGTATATGATATGGTTTGGGTGTGCGCGTTGTGGCTTACACCACCGGCACAGTGCCCTTTTGTTGGGGGCTATACTCGCCCTGTTTGTGAGCTATACTCGCTCTATTTTTACTATTGGTGGGCAGTGGATAGAGGACCGCCACCTCAGTTGTTTGGAGCCATACTTGCTCCATTTGGGTCGGTTAGTCGTGTGAGCTAAGAGCCACCGCCGCAGTGCCTCTGTTATGGACTGTTGGTTTGTGTGGACTAGAGTTGCCTGCACGAGACCCTTGTTGCCTAGAGCTGATCAGTCTCTTATGAATATGAACACGAATATGATTATGAAATCTGGTATTATATATATAGCTATGCATTTCTTTTGTTTCTGTTAGTGAGATCTCTTGATTTTAGCCATTTAGCTGGTTTCTCTCCCTGTTTCTGCACTCTAGTACTGACTTCTGTTGCAGGCTGTTTGTTTATCTCCCGTTTACGTGGAGGTTTGCTTAGCTCTTTTTGCTTTCTTGCACCACTTGCAACTTGTTTCTAAGGTGTTCTTCTTTTGAATGCCTCAGGTTCAGAGCAGTAGCAGGTTCGTCTTGTAAAGCTCGAGGTTTCTGTGCTGCAGATTGTGGCAGCGGTTGTCTCACCTCCTCCAGTGAGGTAGTTTGGTCTTTCTGACTAGATTTTGTTCTTATGGGTTCGTGTCAGTATTGACGCCCATAGTGTTTTGTTTGTTGTTAGACTACTTGCTCGTGTTTACTGCTGTTACCTATTGTTGTTTCTTACACTTGCTCTCTGGGAAGGATTTATGTTAGGATGCATGTTAGTTACTTTAAATATAAAAAAGCTGCATTTAACTTAGATTCATCGCATATCTTTAACTGAAAGCCACCATATTTTGAACGTTATAAAACTTTTTTTTATTACTTATAATAAATCTAGAGTCATGCATAACATTAGCTGTATGTTAGGTCTTCGGGCTCATTTAGGACCATAAAAGAATTGAATCAAGTATTTCTCCGCTGCGACCACATATACTTTTACTCGTGGACTAGTTGATCCACTGAACCGAGGGACACGGTTCTCAACTTAAACTTAAATATTGTTTTATCATAATAACTTGTATTTTCATAAAAGGGCATTAGATTAGGAGTTTGTCTGAGCGTCTGCAGTTGTCCCCTGCACGGCATGGTATCACGGCGCGTATTTTCTCTCACTCTGATATATTTTAAATATTGAGAAAATGCGGGTTGTGACAAAGGCTAAATACATTCCTTTTTATTAATTAAATTTTAATTATGGCACGGGACGTAGCCCGAGATACAAGCACCAAAACACCCTAAGAATAGGGTCATCATGAAATAAGCACTACGCAATGATTCATAAAGGTCCAGGGTTCTCACACAAACATAAGGACATAAAGGAATAAGCAAGGGAGAAATAAAGTAGCAACACAGGACTTCTCGAGAACAAAAGGAGACTGCACAGGTCTCTCGAGAAATAATCATAGGATCTGAATAGGAATACTCGAGAAGTAAATAGGGTCAGAACATTAACCTCTCGAGAATTTAAGGGAGCCAGGACAATCACCTCTCGGGAGCAAAAAGAAGGCAAGCACACATCTCTCGAAAACTTGAAGGAAGCAGGCAAACCTCTCGAGAAGAGGCAGACGGGAATAGAAACAGCAGAAAAAGGAAAAACAGGATGTTCGTCGAACGGGGTTCGACGAACACAAGACTGTTCGTCGAACGCCGTTCGACGAACACGAGGGCGCTCGTCGAACGCGGAAAATGTTCGACGACTCAAGGCCGTTCGTCGAACGCCGTTCGACGAACACCAAACCGTTCGTCGAACGCCGTTCGACGAACACCAAACCGTTCGTAGAACGCCGTTCGACGAACCCAAGATCCGATCGACAAATTTTAATTTTGTTCGTCGATCGCAGGAAGAAAGGGAAAAGAATTGAATTTCTCGAGAAATTCTGATCTGTCGGGAAATTTAATGCTACAGGTAAAATAAATCTGAAGGCTGATCTTCTCGAGAATGAAATGCTACAGGAAGGGATAAGTAGAAGTCTCGAGAACTAAGAGGAAAAAGACTGACTTCTCGAGAACTAAAAGAATTCGGCAGACAAAGGCTGGCTTCTCGAGAACTAAAAGAATTCGGCAGACCAAGGCTGACTTCTCGGGAAATCATGGATTTTAGGCAGAGTTCTCGAAAGATTAAAGAAACTAGGCAGATAAGACACTACTCGAGAATTATAAGGCATTTCTCGAGATATTCATCAAAACAGCAGGTCAAAATTAGAACTGAAGGGGAAAACTACTGATTATCAAGCCAAAACTCAGAAAAAAACCATCAAGCCAAAAACACTACCAGCAACTATGAACAAGCAAAACAGTGCTTCAAGAAAAGAAAATAAGAAGAAGGAGGAGAAAGCCACTTGCCTCAAATCTTGCAAAAAAAACCAATTTCACCGCTCCGAAAGCTAAGGATCCGCCAAAGAAACACTCAAGCACCACAACCTGAAACTTTTCGGACCAAAGAGGACCAAAGAGGAGGGTTAGGTCACTACCCTAACTTCAAAAGTTTCACTAAACGGAAAAAGCTTACCACTAGGACGAAGATCTCGCCGAGAGCTTTCCGAATCCACTCTCCAAACACGATTCTGACCACTACAGCCTTCGAATCGTCGGTCGGAAGCTCCACGACACTCCGCTCTCGCCTTTATCGCTCGGCGGCTGGTTTGGGATCGATGGAGAAGATAATGAATAGGGAAGGATATTTAGGTATTTATATAAAACCTAAATTTATTATTTAATTATTAAATAATACCCCAATTTACTTAAATTGCGAGGGCGACCAGATCATCTCGGATTTCTACGAAAATCGCTCCTTAACTGGGAGCCGTACTAGGCCGACGTGTTAATAATTATTTTCATCACATCTACTACGCTTCCTGAACGCTCACGGCCGCACAGGTTAATTACACGACGACGGAAAAAGAACTTCTCGTCGTCGTCTTTTCGATCGATAAGTTTAGGCCCTATTTTACGCTTTCTAAAATTATCGTTTTTACCGACCACTCCGTCCTCAAATATTTATTGGCGAAAGTAGATGTCAAGCCCCGCTTGCTTCGATGGATTCTCCTTCTACAGGAATTTGATTTAAAAATCCAGGACAAGAAGGGGGTTGAAAATTTAGCGGCCGACCACCTCTCTCGTTTAGACCGCCCCGTCGTGGAAGCGCTCGTCGAACCCGACATCGACGATAGATTTCCCGAGGAGTGCCTCTTAACTATTAATAATTTAAACAAAACTTCTCATATCCCTTGGTTCGCAGATTGCACAAACTATCTAGTTGCGCGGGTCCTTCCAAAAGACTTTTCAAAATAGCAAAAGAAGAAAAAATTTTCTGATTTGAAAATTTACTTTTTGGAGGACCATTTTCTCTTTCGCGTCTGTGCAGACCAAGTGGTACAGAGATGCGTTTCAAGCGAGGAGTGTGCGCAAATATTGTGACACTGCCACGAGGGGCCGGCCGGGGGGCATTATCAAGCCAACCGGACCGTGCGGAAAGCGCTAGAGGCGAACTTTTATTGGCTCACCCTCTTTAAAGATGCTCACAATTTTGTGAGTATGTGCGATAGCTGTTAGTGATCGGGTAATATCTCTCGTCGCGACGAGATACCCCAAAATTTTTATTTAGAATGCGAAATCTTCGATTTATGGGGCATAGACTTCGTAGGCCCCTATCTCACTCTTATACTAATCGCTATATTTTAGTGGCGGTCGATTATGTATCTAGATGGGCGGAAGCGCAAGCTCTCCCCAATAACGATGCGAGAGTCGTCGTCAAATTTCTAAAAAAAATTATTTTCTCGCTTCGGTACGCCTCACGCGATAGTGAGTGATAGGGGTACACACTTTTGCAACGCCCAGTTTGCAAAAACTTTATCTAAATATGGCATCACGCATAAGCTCGCCACCGCCTATCACTCCCAAACAAGTGGCCAAGTAGAGATAGTAAATCAAGAGATTAAGTGAATATTAGAAAACCGTTTCGATGAATAGGAAAGATTGGTCGATTAAACTAGCTCGACGACGCGTTGTGGGCGTATCGTACGGCGTACAAGACCGCCATCAGTTGTACGCCCTATCAATTAGTCTACGGCAAGGCGTGTCATTTACCCGTAGAGTTAGAGCACCGCGCTTTTTGGGCTTTAAAATTTTTAAACCTCGATCTAGACTTAGCCTCTAAGAGTAGAAAATTCCAATTAAACGAACTCGATGAATGGTGTGCAAACGCTTACGAGAGTAATAAATTTTATAAGGATTGTTCTAAGTTCTACCACGATCGAAAAATTAAATTTCCAAAATTATTTGCGTCGGGCGATCTTGTCCTTTTATATAATTCACGCCTTCGTCTTTTTTCGGGTAAGCTAAAATCTCGATGGTCCGGCCCCTTTGAAGACAAAGAGGTTTGGTCATATGGGACCGCTTTTTATCTCCCACCTCGAAAAATGCGAGTTTAAAGTCAACAGTCACTGTTTAAAACTCTATATCGCAGGCGATCCGGTGGACGGTAAACTTGAATTTATACCCCTCCCACTTCTAAAAACGCAAAATTAGTCAAACTACGTGACGGTAAACAAAGCGCTCGTGGGAGGCACCTCATATTTATCTAATATTTTTATTACTTTTTTGTTTCTACTTTATTTTTGTACGGTTTATTGTTATTTTTCGTCGCTCTTTTAATTTTTGTACAAACTTTATTTTTATTCATACTTCTTCATACTTAAATTACAACATTTGTGACAATGTTGGGTTTTAAGTATGGGGGTATCTTTTTCCTTTCTTCAAAATTTTGAAAATTAAATATTTTGCAAAATAAAAAAAAAATTCATACTTTGTAAATAAATTTGAAAATTCCAAAGAAAATCTAAAAAACCCCAAAATCCAAAAAAATTATTCATGCTTTGTAAATAAATTAGAAAAATCCAAAAAAAATTCTAAAAAAAACCAAAATCTAAAAAATTATTCATACTTCGTAAATAAATTAGAAAAATTCTAAAAAACCCCAAAATCCAAAAATATTATTCATACTTTGTAAATAAATTAGAAAATTCCAAAAAATTCTAAAAAACCCCCAAAATCCAAAAACATTATTCATACTTTGTAAATAAATTAGAAAATTCCAAAAAAATTCTAAAAACCCCAAAATCCAAAAAATCTATTCATTCTTTGTAAATAAATTAGAAAATTCCAAAAAAATCTCAAAAAAAATTTAATTTATAAACTCTAAAAATTTTTAACCCCCTTACCCGTTATTTCATATCCTTGATAATTTTGCTCTAAAAGATCTTATGTCAATAGGAATAAGATTTCATTCTGTAAACATAGACACCCAATTAAAATTAAAAAGATCTTATGTCAATGAGAATAAGATTTTGTTCCGTAAACATAAGCATTGAGTATTTGTGAAGAAAAGAAAAAAAAAGGAACAAGATTTCATTCCCTACTCTATCCTAAAGAAAAAAATTGAGTGGAGTGAGAGGATAAAATTCATCACCCCCAAATCAAAAATCTCTTCTCTTACTAAGCTTCCCCTACCCCTTAGCCAATAAAATTGAAAACTAGATATAAATTAAAAAACTTTGAGAGAACATAATTAGTAAGTTTTAATTATTCTTAAAAATTTCCTTAAAAAGTTAAAGTTCTTATAATTCAATTCTAATCATGGTGCTAATGATTATAATCATTTAGGTCGCTACTTAGCTAACTTTAGAAGTCTTGTTGGCTAAAACTTTTTCGCTCTTTTTAAATCATTATCACAATGTAGGACTTACCTCTTTAAATCTCCTAAATTTATTTCAAGCTTACTTTAGATTAAATAAAATTTCGGTAAATTAGAAATTCTATTAATGTCTTATGAGTATCTCTTACTTTTGTTCTGGAATTGCAAAAGCTTGAGTATGGGGATATTTGATGAATAGCAAATTATATGTATTTTAGTATAGCTTTTAGCATAGCTTTAAGTAATATTGTACATATTTCATGTAAATTATTGAATAAATGATTTGTTTTAACTAATATTTATATATATATATATTTATATTTATATGTAAAAAAGGAACTTTTTAAGTATGTAAATATATATATATATATATATATTTATATCTTAAAATGAACTTTTTAAGTATGTAAATATATATATATATGTAGTAAATATGTAAATATTTTTTTAAATATATTTATAAAGTATTTAAAAATATATGTAAATACTTATTAAATAAAAACTATATCTATATATGTAAATATAAACTATAAATAAGTTAAATATATAATAACTCAGCCCTTCCCGTCGATATTTTAACTTGTTTTCTACCTTAAACTTTCCCTGGGCCCCCCGTCCCGTCGATCGACTTCCCTTCCCGTCGATCGACTGGACGGGAAGTCGATTTTTCACTAGACCTCCCGTTCAGTCAATTTCTCCTTAAGCCCTCGATCGACATCCCTTCCCGTCGAACGACGGGACGGGATGTCGATTTTTCCTTCCCGTCCAATCGATTTTTCCTTCCCGTCGGTTTTTACTTGTTCTTTTTATGAATTAAAATCAGATCCCCGTCGATCGACAGCCCTTCCCGTCGATCGACAGTTCATCTCGTCGATATGCAAGCCGTCCCGTCGATATGCTTCATGTCCCGTCGATATGCTTCATGTCCCGTCGATCAGCTTCTCGCTGGCCTAAGTCCCGATCGACATCCCTTCTCGTCGATCGACGGGACGGGATGTCAATTTTTTCCTTTCGTCTATATAATACATATAGTTATTCTATTCTATTAATATATAATATATATAAATATGTTCTTTACCTTACAGATTAGCGCGCTTGGCTCAGTGGACTTGGTTTGGCTAGCCTCCTTTGTGGCGCGGGATTCAATCCAGCCAGCGCATTTTTCCTCTAAATTAATAACGCCTCTGCCAGCTCTCACGCACCCGCCAACCTGCTATTTGCACCCCTCAAGTTCTCAAGTCATGCACGCCTCTCATAAGTCAAGCAGTCAGCTGCCCTTCCAACATCTCTTTTTTGTTATTTGCAGCCTCATTTTTGTCTATAAATATGGGAGGTTTTCCCTTGTTTTAAAGGTTCATAATTTTAGAACCTAAGTTAAGTATATTTGTGAGCTTTTTTAGTGTTCTTGTGAGTTTTTTTTAGTGTTCTTGTGAGTGTATGTGGATTTTTCTTTATGTATTTCCTTGCTCTTGTTTGAGCTTTCCCAAGTTTAGACTTTCTTAAAAAGTTGTAATTTTCCCTTTCAAACAATATATTGTATTCTTCTTGTTCTTCCCCTTTTTTATGTTGTGTGTGCGAGTGTATGAGTTAGTGTTTTATTTTTATTTTAACTTAGTTTTACTTATTGTTGTGTGTGTGAGTGTATGAGTGTAATTATTTTGCTTTTGTTTTTGATAGTTTAGTTTTTAATTCAAAGTTGTGTGTGTGAGTGTATGAGTCTAAATTTTACTTTCTTGTAATCTAGTTTTCTTTTATGTTGTGTGTGTGAGTGTAAGAGTTTAGATTTTCTCTTTTTTTTAATTTAGCTTTCAATTATCGTAGAGTGGGTGCGTATATGAGATAGCTTTTCTGCCCTATTTATTTTAGTCATTTAAATTCTCGTAGAGTGCGTGCGTGTAAGAGATAGATTTTTCTACTTTCTTTTCTGCTTTATTTCAACTCAGTCATTTAATTTTCCGTAGAGTGCGTGTGTGTAAGAGATAGATTTTTCTGCTTTCTTTAATTCCTGTCATTTTTCTGCTTTCTTTAATTTCTGTCAATTCAATTCTCGCAAAATTAATCACTGGTTTCGTCGATATAGTAATAGCGCGTTCTTAAAAAGTAAAAATAATTAACAGGATCCGAAAAAATACGACCTTAATATTTTCTACAAAATATCATATACTATACGCGATAAGGTATACTTACCTTCATCGAAAGATTAGTTTGGATAATAATTACAAAAGCTTGCAAATTCTCCTTTTCTATTTACACATTTAAAGAATTCGGCACCGTAGCCGGGGCGTAATCATCGATATTCCGAAAGAAGGAAAGATCGTTACATCTATTCATCGAAGTAGGATAACAATTAGTTTCTCGAAGTAGGACTACTCGCGAGACTCCTCGAAAACGCCTGCCTAATTCATCTCATCACAGAAAGGCTTTTGTAGAATCATATTGTAGGGACACGGCGCAACCAACTGCACCAAAAGACCGGTCTTTTGGTGCAGTTGGTTGCGCCGTGTCCCTACAAGTGGTATCAGAGGAGGTCACGGGTTCGAAACCCCAGGGTCGTTGCTGGGGGGGGGGGGGGGGGATTGTTGGGATTGAGGGCTTGCGGGCTATGGTCCAGCAATGCCCCCGGTGTTGCGGCACTAGTCGAAGCGGAAGGGCGTGTCCCCCGTGGGTCTAACTGACCGCCCCGTGGATCTGCCCGAGGATAGCCGACTTTATAAAGGAGCGGTAGATGCCTTGACCAACAGACCGGTCTTTTGGTGCAGTTGGTTGCACCGTGTCCCTACACATATTTCAAACCCATCACCATCGGAAGGTCTTCTTTCTGAACCACGGTTGGAAACAAACAGCCTTTACTGGTCCATTTTGAAAATATATGAGTTTGTCGCAGTTGATCTTAAATGCAGATGAGTGAGTTAGTGTTCCACGCCTTCCGTCGGTTGAGCTCCTGATATTCAGTGTAGGGACGAGAGACTCATTCTTATTTTAATGAAAAAGACAAGGACTTCCCTCGGAAATGAACTAGGGTGAAGAAACCTAGTTTCACTCACTCCTTGCAGCTAATTGTCAAAATTTCATCAAATCCTAAGTGTCATATTACACGAAGTCCAGCGGATGACCGACGCCTTCAAGCGCAAGTTATTCGCCATCTCCTTCAGAGGAAAGGCGAGGGACTGGTTTCATCAACTCCTGTCGGGGTCCATCTACAGCTTCGAAGATTTGATGCAAAGCTTTCTACTGAGATTCTCCACATTGAAGAAGAGGATAAAAGGGGCAGAGGCCCTTTTTGAGATCAAGCAAGGAGCGGAGGATCCCCTGGGAAGCTATGTGGATCGATTCCAAAATGAGGCCCTTCTCGTCAATGAGGTGCCCGGGCACACCTTGCAGCTTGCGCTTACCATCAGGTTGCGGCAAAGGTTGTTCTGAATGGATTTGGCCCGGTACCCTCCTCTGTCTTTCGAGGAGTTGATGGAATGAGCAAGGCGAGAGATCAAGAGCGAGGCGATGAACCAGGAGTTCGTGGTCAAGCTAACCAAATGGACGGAAGATGGGGAGAAGGTAGGAGAAGTTCAGCAGCCGGAACCGAAGAAGAGGGAGGAACCAAGAAGGATAGGTTTCCAAGGACCTCTGAGGGGCAGGATCCAAGGTGGATATTCCAACCACCGGCCAACCGACCGATCTGGAGGCCAGTAGGAGGGCCCCCTTAGGGCCAAGGAATTGGCTATTTTCAGGGAGGTGGAAACTTCCAAGGAGGGAAAGGGTGTTTCAACCCTCCAGGATGGCGTCCGGGCCCGAGGCCGGCGCAGCCTCAGCATGCGATGGAGGTTGGTCAAAGAAGGAGAGGGAGAGGAACCACATTGGTGATGGCGGTGGCGGAGTAAGAAGGGAGACGAGGGCATATTACACGAAGACAAGGACTTACCTCGTTGCTGCGATAACTCGCTATCGTTTTTTTCGCCTCGTCATTTTGATTGTAGTGTCACTTTATCCGTCGTATTAACTTGAATGTTACACTTATAAGTTTGTATCGTTATTTTGATCCTTGCGTGGGTTAGCGAGTCGAATCGCTTAAACTGTTATGTCAATGCAACCAAAGGTGTCGCCTCCTCTGTCGTTGAAATTATTTATAAACCTTAGAGTTCATGTCTAGCTGAAGGTGGTGCTTGTTAAACCTCAAGCAAGGTTTGCTCGGAATTTGGTATTTAATTCGGCTACATACTCCTGGTATCCCTTTTTGTCTGCATACATTGCTTCGATTGTGCATCATGAGTTCTGTCTGGATTAAATCCTTGTCGATTGTCTTCCTTATAGGTCCAGTCTTCATCGGTCTGCATCCCCTCCCGTCGATTTCATAATTTCTTTGTTCTTCTACACACATTCTACCTATTAACTACGTGTATTCGGCCTGTTGACCGCCTAATTTTATCATCGGCATGATTTGAGACTTCATACCAACCGCATGACTTATACTCCCCTTTCTCTTGCATATCCCAATTTAAGTTAATATTTGTTCTCTTAGCCCTTGTATCCGCCTAACCTGATTTCGATTGCATAAGTTCAATTGCTTAAGTCCTTCGTCGAGTGTGTGTACGAAGGTATCTTCTTTGTCCTAGGCTGTCTGTATGTGGTTGATTTATCTCATAATGATTGCACGATGATTCTGCACAGGTTGTGCTTTGATAATTACTGGCGTCAGGTTCGCTGACCGCAAGACTTCACTTACTTATCCCTTACCCACTATATGATCCCGATTCGTCCCCTTGTACAATTTAAGTCATGTATTGGCTGCTTGTCGGTTGGGTAAGCATCGTTGGTTGACCGCTTGGCTATTCCCGATAACGATTGTATCGTTCATAGTCTTTTAGGATGATTCCATGTTAGGGTTTTGTCGGGTTCTGCCCGTAGGTTGTTTTCTCCTTATAGTGTTTCGACGCTAAATCTTGTATGACGTCGTCTTGCTGAAATCTTCAACTCGCTTAAGTAGAATGTTAGTCTAGGAGTTGAACTTTGAATAGTGTGCTTCTAGTTGTCGTGTCAATTGGGTAATCACGTCTTTTGGATCGTCGCATCGTTAGGCGGAATGATTTAACTGAATCTTCTCGGTATCGGAATACCGTCGGATGGCTAGTGTTTCCCCATTTATTTTGGAAATATGTGTTGTTAGGGCCTTGGACTTGTACATGGATGGTCTGCGTAGTTACGTCGACCGCATTTTCAGTTTGGCCTGAGTTCTTTGTCGGCTTCGTAGTTCAGAACCGTCATAATAAAATGCATGGGTTTATATATGTATATGTATATGATATGGTTTGGGTTGTGCGCGTCATGGCTTACACCACCGGCACAGTGCCCTTTTGTTGGGGGCTATACTCGCCCTATTTGTGAGCTATACTCGCTCTGTTTTTACTATTGGTGGGCAGTGGATAGAGGACCGCCACCTCAGTTGTTTGGAGCCATACTTGCTCCGTTTGGGTCGGTTAGTCGTGTGAGCTAAGAGTCACCGCCGCAGTGCCTCTGTTCTGGACTGCTGGTTTGTGTGGACTAAAGTCGCCGGCACGAGACCCTTGTTGCTTAGAGCTGATCAGTCTCTTATGAATATGAACACGAATATGATTATGAAATCTGGTAAAAAATATATATATATATATATAGCTATGCATTTCTTTTGTTTCTGTTAGTGAGATCTCTTGATTTTAGCCATTTAGCTGGTTTCTCTCACTGTTTCTGCACTCTAGTACTGACTTCTGTTGCAGGTTGTTTGTTTATCTCCCGTTTACGTGGAGGTTTGTTTAGCTCTTTTTGCTTTCTTGCACCACTAGCAACTTGTTTCTAAGGTGTTCTTCTTTTGAATGCCTCAGGTTCAGAGCAGTAGCAGGTTCGTCTTGTAAAGCTCGAGGTTTCTGTGCTGCAGATTGTGGCAGCGGTTGTCTCACCTCCTCCAGTGAGGTAGTTTGGTCTTTCTGACTAGGTTTTGTTCCTATGGGTTCGTGTCAGTATTGACTCCCATAGTGTTTTGTTTGATGATAGACTACTTGCTCGTGTTTACTGCTGTTATCTATTGTTGGTTCTTACACTTGCTCTCTGGGAAGGATTTATGTTAGGATGCATGTTAGTTACTATAAATATAAAAAAGCTGCATTTAACTTAGATTCATCGCATATCTTTAACTGAAAGCCACCATATTTTGAACGTTATAAAACCTTTTTTAGTACTTATAATAAATTTAGATTCATGCATAACATTAGCTGTATGTTAGGTCTTCGGGCTCATTTAGGACCATAAAAGAATTGAATCAAGTATTTCTCCGCTGCGACCACATATACTTTTACTCGTGGACTAGTTGATCCACTGAACCGAGGGACACAGTTCTCAACTTAAACTTAAATATTGTTTTATCATAATAACATGTGTTTTCATAAAAGAGCATTAGATTAGGAGTTTGCCTGAGCATCTGCAAATGTCCCCTGCACGGCGTGGCATCACGACGCGTATTTTCTCTCACTCTGATATATTTTAAATATTGAGAAAATGCAGGTTGTGACAGTTGGTATCAGAGGGAGGTTAGCCGGGTTGCTGTGATAGTCTGGTTGCCCGGTTAACCGCCTGGTGAGAATCGTCATTCATTGCATACACACACCGAAGGGTCATCAGTATGTCTTGGCTGAAGCACGAACACTACACTCATGGCATGATAAGAAGTATACAGGGCATATTATGTAGTATGAGATGCATAATATGTGTTTGTATATGGATCCTCATAGGTGACAACATGCGACTGTTATGTAGCACTACAACAAAATACACTTTTAGTAAGGACTTAATTGTAACGAAGAAAAAAATTGTTACTAATAGCTATATTTAGTAACGAAATTTTGTTATCGTTACAAAAGCTTAATTTTTTGTAACAAGTATTTTATGATTCGTTACAATAACTAACTATTTGTTACAATAAGAGCAGGTATTTGTAACAAGACTAATTTACGTTACAAATAGTAAAATATTCGCACAATAAGTAGCAATTGTGACAACACCATGAAAGTATTTGTAACAACTAGAATTTCCTTACAATTAGTATTTTTGTGTAACCAAAGTTTTGTTACAATAAATATAACACATGGTTCAATAATTAAGCTAATATTAATTACTTTTTAAATAAGATTTACTTTTAAGTCCAGACACATACATGTGGTACTATTGCGGTATGGGTGTTTTCACGCATGAGGGTTTGCGAGCTGCACGAGCGTCGTCACGTTGTGACATTAGTACTATCAAGGCGTGGGTAATAAGAAAAAGATATATAATGGTTATGATATTATGTTAACTATGTAAGACACAAAGTTAATCC
This sequence comes from Dactylorhiza incarnata, assembly GCA_033032865.1. Classification (NCBI taxonomy): domain Eukaryota; kingdom Viridiplantae; phylum Streptophyta; class Magnoliopsida; order Asparagales; family Orchidaceae; genus Dactylorhiza; species Dactylorhiza incarnata. Next base: position 25,036 of record JAWHQI010001396.1, read on the forward strand.
TAGTCATTGACTTATCTGATCTCACTGTCGAATTTGGAACAGTGCGCAAATCCTTTGCTTTATTTTGCGCCCTCATTCGAACAGACTCCACCCGTACTCGCTGACTCTTCGCGGGCTGCGCTAGCATTCGAGCTGGCTGCGCCTGTGCTCGCTGACTTTTAGCGGGCTGCGCCCTCATTCGAGCACGCTGCGCCCTCATTCGAGCTGGCTACGCCCTCATTCGAGCTGGCTGCGCCCGCATTCGAGCACATACTATTATTCAAAACATATATATATATGAGTATTTAAAATAACCGTAAATAAATATTAATCAGTATTGTTATTTTTATTTTGTAAAATAATGTATATTTTACCTTAAAAAATCAATTTCTTTCATCTCCCTCTCTCCTCTCTCTACCTCTCTCCTCCTCTCTCTCTCTCTCTCTTCTCTCTTTCTTTCTCTCTCTTCAATTGATGAGTGAGATCAAATGCTTGTCACATATTGGATGGCTAAGATTAATTTTACCACTCCTTACTTACTTTTAAGTAGTAAAGATTATAAAATTTAATTATAATTTTAATTATATATAAACCATAAAAAATTATATATATAACATTTTTATAAAAAAATTATATAAAGTTTTTATATAAAACTTTGTATATAAAGTTTTTTGTATGAAGTTTTCAACTTTATAAAAACCTTTGTATAAATTTTTTTTAAAACTTTAAAAACATTCTTATTGTTGCGGTCCGCCCGAGGCTCCCGATAGATCGGGCCTCCTAAACCGTCCAAGCCTGCTGAGCGGTCGAGCGTGCAAACAGTCAAAGGTTCTCAGATTTGCCCGCAATCGGGGTGAAAAACCATGCGGCCTCCCCTCGTGCGGGGGCGGCGAATCACATGAGTGCCGTGATTTGTGCGTGTAACTTCCCACTATGCGAGTGGGGGAGTGGAAAAACCTCTATCTACAGCCGTCTTTCTCTATAAATTGGGGTCAATCACATCACTTATAAAAGTTTCTCTCTCCATCCTTCTTTCTCTCACATGAATGAAATATATTGAGGGAAATTTCCCTCCATAAAATGTGGCAAAAAATATATTCAAAATTAAAAACTTATTAAATTTAAAAATGAATGCAAATATCACATTAATTAATTAATATAATTTTAGAATAAAAATAAAGATCGCGCACAGGCTCTGCACGCACGCAAAGGCACTCCCGCGCGCACACGTTGTAAGACCCTCTTTTTTTTTGCTTTTAAACCGGGTCTTACCGCCCAGAACCGCCGTCTTGCGGCGAGACCATTACACCCGATGGTCGCCGCCACAATACGCCGATCCTGCCGGCTATTCAACCTCATCCAGGCCAACCACAATTCATAGTAATTAGAAGCGAATAGAAGCAACAAGTCCACAAATCACATTAAGCATAGAAATTATATGATTACAATGTCCCCGATGAGAATTAAAGTAAAAGAGAACTAAACGAATAAGGGCTTATGCCCAGTACATGTTTAAGTATGGTGCTACAACACTCTCTCTCTACCTCAATGCGGAAGCCATCAATTCTGCCTTCAAACATCTGTAGCTGCTGCTGCGACGACGTGTAGAGGTTGACGTGCTCCATCCCATCTTCCTATCCTGTCTCCTAAACGGGGTCCTGCTGCTCCAGTACATCATCCCTAGAATGATAAGGTCCACTGACCGTCATTCTAAAAGACTCAGCATATTCCTCACCGCCTCCACCCGCGACTCCTAGGCACCGTGCGGGAGGAAGAAGCGGAGGACAAACAAGGGGTGATTCAAGAAGCAGGTGACAAGTGGTAAAACTATCAATGTATATAATTACAGAACGTTAAATGGTAACGATTCTACGCTAGCAGAGTAAAGTATGACAGCAATATGTACAAGACGATGCACTATAAGAAGCAAATATAATAGACAAGGGCAGCTACAAAAGTAACCTTAACTTACATGCACACACGAAGGCATATAAGCTAAGGGATCTGGCAAACAATAAACTCATCGTATAAAAGAGCCCACGCTGATTTATACGATGAGGTCTCCATTTATGCAATAAGTAAAAGGCGATGTAAGGTAAGAAGCAAATAAATACGAGCATCTACGAAAGTAACCTTAACTTATATGCACACACGAGGGCACATAAGCTAAGGGATCTGGAAAGTATAAACTCATCGTATAAAAGAGCCCACACTGATTTATATGATGAGGTCTCTATTTATGCAGAAATGTTATGCTATGATATGCAATGCAATGATGCAATGTTTGTATTAATATCTCATACACATGCAACTCACCCACACGACTCTGTACGTACAGACCTTTAGTTCCCACTTTTCGGAGGTAGCTAACCTCTCGGGCACCTCCCGTCGTGGTCAAACGGTGGCAGAGGAGCGGGCGTCTCCTCACCTAGGTGGGTAAGTCACACTACCTGACCTAGGCCCAAACGTACGCTGTGATACCGGTACCCGGTACTCACGAGCTCCTGCGTACTAAACTGAATTGGCCAGGCAGGGTTTAGGGGATTCGTCCCGTCAGACGCGCAGTAAAACAACCTGGCCCCAATAAAACCACTAGCACTGCCGAGTCAATGAACTGTTGTCGGTGTGACGACTAAGACAGAACTGAAGACCCACCACATCTTACACACAAGTAACATTTATTAGTTAATTACTACTGAGCCTCCAGCTCACATATTTACATCAACATTTATAAAGAAGAGCCTACCGCTCGCCAGGCTATACCAGCCTTATATTTAAACTACGAGTATACCACTCGCTAGACTATACCGGTCTTATGTATAAAATACGAGCTTACCGCTCGCTAGACGACACTAGTCTTATATATAAAATACGAGCTTACCGCTCGCTATACTATACAAGTCTTATATATAAAATACGAGCTTACCGCTCGCTAGACTATCCCAGTCCTTCCTTATAACCCGAGCCTACCGCTCGCCGGACTATCCCAGTCCATCCTTATAACCCGAGCCTACCGCTCGCCGGACTCTCCCAGTCCATTCTTATAACTCGAGCCTACCGCTCGCCGGACTATCCCAGTCCTTCCTTATAACCGTTCTGGTTTGGGACGGATGTTAACTTGTTAAGTTCTACTACTTAACTAGTCTTGTCTATAATTTAGTTGATCTTAGAAGCTTTAGGGTTAGCCTTGGACTTCCGGAGGGTTACCCGGTGAGGGGCTCGCAGCGGTACTAGGAAGTGTGGCGGGCTGACACCCCGAACTTCCTATTCCCAAGGCAATTAATCTTGTTGGTATCTACCCCTATTTACTTGATCCCCAATTTCCTCTCCAATTACTCAAATTCCTAAGATGAGTTAAGCTTGACACCTAGGGTGGGGGAGTTCCCCTGAACTGCAACACCACCAGCTGTGACCGGGTGCTGACTCTCCCGTCATCACATTCTAGCTCGAGTTCCCTTCTTCACCGAGGAACTGCACACATATACTTGGCATTCTTAACCTTACTCGGGCCCACACTCCTATTCTTCGACATCCTTAACCCGGGGTTTGCCTTAGAGGTTTCCCGACTTCACCCTTGAGTCATACCCTAGCTGGCTCACCCGGCTATGGTCAATTCTACTTTCATATAATCACTTACTACGAAAAATTGTGTGTGTGTGGCCCTTGATGAGGTCTAACCTCCTTTTCATATCACTGAAAACTCATACACTTATAGCTTTGCTAAACGTACCCCAATCCTTATTTCCCAAGATGCCCTTAGAGGTGCTCTTCCAAATAATCTGAGCCTTCATAATTAATAAAGAGTTAACAGTTCTATGTGTGAAGGTCAGTGGTGGTCTAATTCATGTAAATCAGTTTCACTATTCGCAGACCGAAATAAGGTTGATCTAGATTTGACTCCTTTTGGTGCGATCTTGATCACATCATATCCAAACGAGTTCCAATTATTTCCATAGGTTCGCAATGAGTGGTGATCTAACAACCTCAAATCCTAATTTCATAAATTCTCTAGGGAATCTTAAATCATAGTTTCTATTAAAAATAGGAGGTGTACAAATAGAGATTTCTACATCGAGTGCCAACTAACGATCTCCATTAATTCAGGTAAATTCACTATAACATAGTATTGGTCTAAAAACCTCAAACCCCAAGTTTCACATTTTTACAGGGATAATTAACCATAATTTCTATTTAACCTAAATGGGGTGCAACTAAGGGTTTGCATTACAAGTATTAGGTTATGACCTCAATAAATTTTGGTAAAATTACCATAGCACCAAATTGGTCTAAAAACACCAGATCCTAAGTCTCATATTATTCCTAGAAATATTTACCCTTAATTATCATTTATTACATTTAGTGTGCGTATAAGGGTTTACACTACAAGTGCTATGTAAAGACTTCGATAAATTCTGGGAAAATTACCATAGGCTTATATTAGCATTATGACCTAATGTGATTTATCTCAAATTTATCAGACAAATAAAAACTCAATATTTGCACAAAATTCATAAAGGGTATATTTGTAAATTCATCTATTTGTATCATGAAATATTTCCCAAAAATTCTCAGAAAACTCCTGCTACCAAAATAATGAAATCAAATACTAAATACTAAGTTTCACATCATCACATGTTCAGATGACCCCCTTTTCATTTTATAACCTAAATTAGGGGTAATTTAGTAAATTCCACATCTTGGGATTTTTGTACCCAAAAATCGCCAAATAACTTTTGGGAAGGCATATTGCTGCCAAGGACCCATGTCCAACATTTCAAGCCATTGGATTAACCCCCAAGGCTTGGGGCTCACTCCACCCAAAAATTGCTAAGGGCACACATTTAAGGTCCTTAGCCTAGCACTTGCATGGCTCATAACTCCACATGCAAAAGAGCAAATGGTCTCAAATTTTTACCAGTGATATAGATATATATAAAGAACTTACCACCCAATTTGGGGGTGTTTGGAGTTATACAACTCCATAAATATCAAATATTTACTTTTCCTGATAAATGGAATACCTCAATGGATATGCATCCAAAAATTCTCAAATTAAAACCCTAGGTGTGTCTTCATACCCTGCATGTATGGTAGAAAAATCAAGGGTTTTGGTTAAGCCAATTGAAAGATATAGCCTTTTTAATTTCTGCCCTACATAAGGAGCAGTCCTAGGAAAGAGGGTGCCCTGATGTCCACAGTGCACCAAATCAGATGATTAAGGTGGATATTGAAAGTGACCCCATAGGGCTACAAAGTTTGTCTCTGCCCTTTTGCAAACATGGCCTCTAAGGCCTTCAAAATTGCTTGCAAACGACTTAAAAATCCTAGACAGAATTATTATGGTTTGCCAATAGACATAAAGAGAAGTCCTAGGAAAATGGCTCTACAAGGAGCTGTAGTGCTCCAAATCACTTGATCTCAAATCCTACAGAAAGTAGACATCAAGAGCTACAAAAGTTGTCTCAGCCAACTTTTCAAGATATAGCCTCTAAGGCCTTCAAAAATTGCATGCAAACTACTTAAAAATCCTAGACAGAATTATTATGGTTTGCCAATAGACATAAAAAGCAGTCCTAGGAAAATGGCTTTACAAGGAGCTGTAATGCTCCAAATCACTTGATCTCAAATCCTACAGAAAGTAGACATCAAGAGCTACAAAAGTTGTCTCAGCTAACTTTTCAAGATATAGCCTCTAAGGCCTTCAAAAATTGCATGCAAACTACTTAAAAATCCTAGACAGAATTATTATAGTTTGCCAATAGACATAAAGAGCAGTCCTAGGAAAATGGCTCTACAAGGAGCTTTAGTGCTCCAAATCACTTGATCTCAAATCCTACAGAAAGTAGACATCAAGAGCTACAAAAGTTGTCTCAGCTAACTTTTCAAGATATGACCTCTAAGGCCTTCCACAATTGCATGCAAACTACTTAAAAAATCCTAGACAAGGTGAAATCAACAAGCAAGGTGGTATACAATAATTACATACAAGGTACATTTATACATATAACAAAATGTGACCAAAAGTGGAAGTATTAAACAAGCTAGATACTATAACCCACCATTTCCAATAAACCTAAAGGTGATGCATTCATTCATATCACATGCCTGCGTAAATCTCTTTTCAATGATGGAGCCATTGAGAGAGGTTCATCATACTCAAGTTTATGCTAAATGCACCCTTATTCATATACACTACTTTGCATGCATGTGAAAAACCCCAAACTCAAAGGGGCCATGATATTGAGTCCCCTAGCATGCATGGGAATAAAATCAGTGACATGCAAGGGATTTACACCTTCACTTTCACAAAAGAACTAAGAGCTAAAATTGCTAATTGCACCCCATTAACCCTTTGAGCCCTAAGCTTAAAATTGAGTCCCAGGAAAAACTACTCATGCAAATGGGATGAAACTTACACCAGAGGACATACATGCCCTAAAGGGGCCATCACCAAAATTTGAGATCATTAGGAGTTATATAACTCCAAATATCCCATTTATTTAATTTTCTAGGTTTTGAACAAAACTATAGAAAAATTATCTCCCAAAAATCTGAAACTCAAACCTAAGCTAGGTATAGGGCACGTGCATGCATAGCCAAAATAACAGCTTCATCAGATTTGTCATTTAAGAGTTATACTAATTTAAAGATCTGATTTGAGTTTTGACCAGCCTCACTAGAATGATTGTTATGGAGTATACAGTTAACCAAATGACATGATTTCACTTTCATATGAAAGTAGACGTCCAGATCTACAATTCCTATCTCTGGGGATTTTTCGAAATATGGCCTCTAAGGGCCTCAAAATAAGCCTACAAAAATCGGGCAAAAGTGTGACAGAATAAGTATATAAATCCTTAATTATATGAAATTTATTAAAAACACTGTTCATCTTCTTCCCCAAAGACCCGAAATTTTCAGTGTACAGGGCTGATTTCGGGCCCATTTTCCCGGCCACCTGGGCACTCCTTCGTCCGGCAAACACCACCATCTCCATCGTGGATGTGGGGGCTATGGATCCCCGGCGACGCCGCCACCGGCGGCGGCCCGTACGGCAGTTTGAGCTTGGGCTAAAATGCCCCCATTTTTCCGAAAATGAAAGAAGGAATCGTGCTCATTTGAGCTCGATCTCAACCCTAGAAGATCTAGAAAGCTAGCACAGATGGAGAGGGGAAGGAAACTTGCCTCAAACGAGCTTGATGGTGAAGTTTTCCCGGAATCGCCATGGCCGACCATCCAAGCTTGAGCTCCATGCCGATCTCTCCATTCTCCATCAAATGCTTCACTTCAAAGCTCTATTCCAACTCCTTTCCACCTTCTGAAGCTATTGGAGAGGTCAATTTTCGGATTGGAAGGCTCTTTAAGAAGTTGCCATGAAAAGGGGAATTTCGGCCAACATTGGTTTCTCCTCCCAGCTGCCATTTGGCATGGTTTCTGGCTGGAATTGCTGGGAAAACGCATGAGGAGTTCAGAGGAATCAATTGAGGAGTGAAATTGGGCCATGTGGAGCTTCCTCCATGATTTCATGGTTGTCCTCTTCCCAATTTGGGGGAAAATTCCAAATTACCCTTGCATGTCACTTAATTCCTGAAATCAGAGGGCATGGGAAGTAATTGAACATGTGGGCTGCTGCATGGGCTTGGGTTGAGGTCATGGCCCATTGGGGTTTGGTTCAATTGGTTCAAAAATGCCCATTTGGCCCGTTTTTGACCTTTGTTGACTTTTGGGGTTGACTTGGTCAACTGATGGGTTGACTGGTCCAAAGTGTTGGCCTTGAGTCCCTTGACACCGTCCAATGTTGATGGGGTCATGGTGATGCCCTAATTGGGCCAATTTGGCCAATAAATGTGATGTTGACCAAAATTGGGGAAGGTTTGACTTTGGTCAAATTGGCCAATTTTGGTGACCTATAGATGGGGAATTTAGAGTCATTGGGTCCCCCGTGATGTTATAAGACTAGGGGTGAAGTCAATTTGGCAAATTGAAGGTCAGTTTAGGGTTTTAGCATAAATTGATCGATTTGGGGCTTCTTAGTAATTGGCCCAATTTCCCAAATTGGCGGCCCCAAGATGGGGCTTTTGGGCCCGTTAGGTCCCCTAGGGAGGTTGCCATATGAGGGTGGGTCCTATTTGATCATTTGGAGTTCAATTAACCTTATTTATGGAGGTTTGACCTAGGATAGCTCAAGGTTGACTTTTGGTCAATTTGACCAATTTGGTTGACCCCAAGGGTCCCTAGTGGTCTACTCACCTCCTTAGATGTCATAGGGGTCATGATAAGGTCATGTTGACTTATTGGAGTCTTTTGGTCACCTCTAGGCTAGGGCAACATTATTTGTTAAATGCACACCTGTAACGGCCCAGCCCCGACCACCACACCAGAGGCCTACGGCACCGCCCCATCCCTGGTGTGGTGGTCGGGGCTGGGCCGTTACAAAAAAGTGCACTTTTTTGTAACGGCCCAGCCCCGACCACCACACCAGAGGCCTACGGCACCGCCCCATCCCTGGTGGGCCGGCTAACCGACCGTTAGACGCCTGGCCCCATTGTCCAGGACGCCCGGGCTGCAGCCCGCTTAGTAACACCCCAACCAATCCCTGTAGCCTGTTTCTCAGCTACAGTAGGGTGTTGATGGCGGGTCTCGATCCCCCGCCACCCTTGATAAGAACCTCTTCAAACAGGTCTCATCACCAACTGAGCTCTCAGTTGGTGATGAGACCTGTTTGAAGAGGTTCTTATCAAGGGTGGCGGGGGATCGAGACCCGCCATCAACACCCTACTGTAGCTGAGAAACAGGCTACAGGGATTGGTTGGGGTGTTACTAAGCGGGCTGCAGCCCGGGCGTCCTGGACAATGGGGCCAGGCGTCTAACGGTCGGTTAGCCGGCCCACCAGGGATGGGGCGGTGCCGTAGGCCTCTGGTGTGGTGGTCGGGGCTGGGCCGTTACAAAAAAGTGCACTTTTTTGTAACGGCCCAGCCCCGACCACCACACCAGAGGCCTACGGCACCGCCCCATCCCTGGTGGGCCGGCTAACCGACCGTTAGACGCCTGGCCCCATTGTCCAGGACGCCCGGGCTGCAGCCCGCTTAGTAACACCCCAACCAATCCCTGTAGCCTGTTTCTCAGCTACAGTAGGGTGTTGATGGCGGGTCTCGATCCCCCGCCACCCTTGATAAGAACCTCTTCAAACAGGTCTCATCACCAACTGAGCTGCAGCTCAGTTGGTGATGAGACCTGTTTGAAGAGGTTCTTATCAAGGGTGGCGGGGGATCGAGACCCGCCATCAACACCCTACTGTAGCTGAGAAACAGGCTACAGGGATTGGTTGGGGTGTTACTAAGCGGGCTGCAGCCCGGGCGTCCTGGACAATGGGGCCAGGCGTCTAACGGTCGGTTAGCCGGCCCACCAGGGATGGGGCGGTGCCGTAGGCCTCTGGTGTGGTGGTCGGGGCTGGGCCGTTACAACACCAATGTGTATTCCTTCTTAACTTATGGAATTCATGGGGCCTCCTTGGCCCATTCTAGTCTCTTAGAGCAATGTCATGACCTTGTCAAGACAAAATGCACCTTAGGGGTCTAGTTGTTTTGGGGATGTTACACATGTGACCACCGCCGAGCACACGCGCATGCACAGCGCGGGCTCGGGAGAGCATTTTTATCCCGGTCGGGAGTGCATTTTTCGCCCAGGCACGTGTTTTTCGCTCGGGCTCGCGTTTTTTGCCCGAGCACCCGTTTTTTGCCCAATCGCACGTTTTGCACTAACATGCATTTTCGACTACGAGCATTGTCTCCCAAGCGCGCATTTTTACCCAGGTGCAAGTGTTTGCCCGAGCGCGTATTTTTCTTACGGACGTGTGAGATATGACTAATAAATATCATAACATTAAAAATATCACTAATTGTTTCACCAAATCCAGTTGCATGTACAATTTCATCATCTTCTCTTTCTTCATCGACTTTGTCACGCCATCATGTTATCTCATTACATCGCTATTTTTCATCGAGAAAAATTGTGTTCTGATCTAGTCATTTCCTCCTCTTCTTATATCTCATTACACGCAATCACCCAAACATATACACGCACAGTCACAAACACACAGACAGACAGACACACACACACACACACACACATACACACACACACGTGAACACACATACATAGACACACAAACACAGACACAGAGACACAAAGACACACAAACACAGACACATAGACACATAGACACACAGACACAGACACACAGACAAACAGACACATAGACACAAAAACACAGACACACAGACACATACATAGACACACACACACACACACGAACATAGACACAGACATAGATACATGCAGACAGGCACAGACACACACAAACATACAAACTAACATACAGACATACACAGACACATACACGTACACAAATACACAGATGCACAGACAGACACACAAACACACACAGACATAGACACAGACACAGACAGACAGACATACAAACACACACAGACAAACACAGACACAGACAGACACAGACACATACTGACACAAAGACATGATAACACACAGACACACACACACAGAAAGACAAGCACACACACACACACACACACACACACACACACACAGATAGACAAGCACACACACACACACAGAAAGACAATCACACACACAGAGAAAGACAAGCACATACACAGAAAGACAAACGCGCGCACACACGCACACACACAGAAAGACAAGCACACACACACACACAGAGAGAGAGAGAGAGAGAGAGAGAGAGAGAGAGAGAGAGAAAGACAAGCGCGCACACACACACACACACAGATAGACAAGCACACACACAGAGAAAGACAATCACACACACACAGAGAAAGACAAGCACACGCACAGAAAGACAAACGCGCGCACACACGCACACACACAGAAAGACAAGCGCACACACACACACACACACACACAAAGAGAGAGAGAGAGAAAGACAAGCGCGCGCACACACACACACACAAAGACGTTTTATGGAGATGAGGAGTCATCAACATCTCCAATTATCTCAAACAACAACAATCTAATTTATTTGCATAACGCCAACATCTCAAATTAATATTCAAAGCTTGCACATAGCCGATGAGATCGACATCACTCAGTCTAAGACCATAACTATTGATGAACCACCACAGTAGACATCTATAGAACTGAGAGGCTGTCAAGTTGCTCAGAAATTGGAAAGAACTAGAATGCAAGGTCAAAGCATAATAATCAGCAAATAGATCAAATCAGTCATTGAGTTGGCTCATATGTTCGTGTTTGACCTGATAAGAGGAAATATGTAGATATAAATGAGAATCATCAGAGTGAGTCTAGCTATATATATATAGACATTGAGTCAGTATATCATATATGACAGATTGATCACCCCCAAAAATAGAGCACGTGATTAAGCGACGACTAATAAATAGAGTAACAATTTTTTTAATAGAAATATATTAAAGATAAAATAGGATTTTAATTGAAATATAGTCTAGCTTTTTTTAATCAAATTTGGCTTCAGATCATGCAATTTTTCTCTCCAAAAAAGAGGTATTTCTTCAACGGAAATAACATCAAAATGTTTTGATTTAGTGGGGTGGGATGCATTCATGTATGTTGTACCACTACGAGAAAGTAAGGATATAGCGGCGTTTTTTTGCCACATTTGTTTAAGCGTAGCCATAGTTAATGAATTTCGCGATGTTTTTTTGAAAAAACGTGGCCAATATTTAACTAATAGTACTGGCGACGTTTTTTTTAACGCCTCAAGAAATAAAAGTTATGACGACACTTTTATTTTAAGTGCCGCTAAAAGCACGCTTCCCGCCCAAACACGCGGTGCGCCATCCCCCCAAAGCTAAACGCCCAAACATACTTCTCCTCCCCTAAAGCTCTCTACCTGCAAGCAACTCGGCGATACTTTCGAGCTCTCTACCTGCAAGCAACCTTCCGAGGTACCCGAGCCGATCTGGAGGTAGATCGGCAAGATCGTCCCCAGGGCATCATCTTCAACGACTTCTCCTTCATCTTTGAACGTTGGTCTCTCTTCTTCCCGGGTCTGGAGATCTCGACGTGTACTATTGCCTTCAGATTTGGAGAATCTAGTCACCAACTCTGCTCCACCCTATTCGTTTCAAGAGGTTTCCGGTTATGCGAGCAGTCGGCAATCTCCCTGGTAAAGTTGTGCTCGCCAGTGATTCCTTCTCCTCTCCATCGTTTATACTGGAGAAAACCTATGAAATCGGTGCTCCTTCATTTGTTCGAGTATAAGCCGTATTTCACTGTCGTTGCATCAGTGTCTGCTAATACAAAAGGTTTTTCCGGATCTGAGAACCCCTATAGGTTTGCGTTCATTCATCATTCGGCTATTCTGGAGAAGACAAGGAGAGCAACCCCTACCTGCAGTTCTTCGCTGCTTGTTCCTCCTCTGTCACCTGCAACAGATGCTTAAATAAACCCATCTAGGTTTCCTTTTTGATTTCAAGGTGGTATAGCAACCCATCCATCATGAAGAGAGCAAGATTGCTGTTTTCAGATCTTCATCCATCCTAAGGTATTCATTCCTAGTGAGCTTTATTCAGATTACAGTTTGGATCTTGCAAATCTTTTGGCCCTTCCTTGCCATACAAATCAATTGATTGATTACAGATTGGATCTTGCAAATCTCTTGAAGTATTGCTTAACATCTTTTCTTTTTAAATTTAATTTAGGAGAAAATGAAGGTTGTTCTTCATCTGATTTTTCCAAATCCTTTTCTTTCAATCCATCATAACCCTCACTCTTCGATACACGGGGATCGATGTCAGGTATAACATTCATATCCTTTTAAATCATAAGGAGTGCTTTTAGGGGAATTAGAATTATTAATTCATATTTTGTAAGTTGATACTTTGATCATTCTAAATGTTTATGTTTCATTGCAAGTATTACTTAATTGTTGGTCGACCTCTTCCTGAACGCCTCCACTTCTTCTAACTGGGTTGAGTTCTTTCCTATGAAGCAGTATGTTGTATTTCACTTTTTTATTTATTTAGCATTGTTTTTATGATATTTGTGCATTTAGCAGCTTTGCTGCACAGTTATTCACAATTAAAATGAATGGGCACAGGCATGGTCGTTGTTCACTTTATGTAGGTACAACCTACTAGTAGAGGCGACCACAAAAATAATTCATTTCAAAAATGTCTCACTACTCACAAGTCTCAAAAATAGAACAGAAAACGCCCACAAACAAATATCCAAGGAGAGAACTTTAGATTGCATTAGTTAACTGTTTATGTTGTCTCTGGCTTTAAGATTTTTTATATTGTCTGAACCTTGTGTTGATGAGGAGTTGGATATGCATTAGGTATTAGTTGACACTTCACAGTTTATACACAGTGTCCAGTCAGATACATTAAAGCCTAGAATATGCCAAATTTGCCACGTTTTTTCCATAAACGTCGCCAATAATACGGCGACGTTTTTTTCAAAACAACGTCGGTGAACCTCTATTCCTTTGGCGGCGCTTTCTGGAAAACGTCGCGGAAAACATCCGCGACGCCTTCGCGGCGCTTGAAAAAACGATGCGAAAACAACGGCGGCGTTTAAAAATCGTCGCGGTAGGCTCTAAAAAACATCGCGAAAGGCCAATTTTGTTGTAGTGTGTGTAACATCCCCATTCTCACTAGACCCCTAGTGTGTGTTAAGGTATGACATGTGATGACTCATGTGAGTTAGGGCAAGAAGATGACCCTAGGTCTCACGTGCCACCGTAAGACGGCAGTTTTGGGCGGTAAGACTCCCCTCGGGTCAGTTTAGGGTGGACTCGGGTATGTTCGAAAAAGGGGTCTTACATGCTGAATTAGTAAATATGTGGTTAGTTTAATGTATTTTGAGTTATGAGTTATGAATGAGTATGATTTGATTCAAATATTGTTGATACCTTCAGGAAATAAGACCTGCAGCTTCTGCTAAAAAATTGCCTACGACGATGAATGCAGGGGAATGCAGCTGATATTCAAGGACTAACATTATCTAAAGTAAATAATGATATTTTATTGAGGTAATTTGTTATTTTAAGTGTTGATTAAATGATTTTTAGTTGAATGATGAAGCTAACTTGTTTGCAAAATCACCTTTGTTCAGGTTGATAAGTCAAGCCAATCACATAATGAATTAAATGCTTCCCGTGACAATATTGGACAAGGTACTGACTATTTAATTATTGATCTGTGGGTTTCTTTTAAATGTAAATTACTTATCTTGTGATCACAAATTCAAAAGAAATCTTGATTGTATAGCTAAAACATTTCAAACTCATATAGCTAACACATTTCATCCTTTCAACAGAACACTAAAATCAGTGAACTACTGGTGCACATCACTAAAATTAGTGATCTGCTGGAGCAGATCATTGAAATCAGTGAATCATTCAGTGAACAACTTTCCAGCAGTTCATCGAATTTAGCAACTACTCTAGCAATTCATTGAATTCAGCAAACTGCTCTAGCAGTTCACTGAAAAATTAGTGAACTGCTAGAAGCAGTTCACTACTGAATTTTAATGTATGTGTGCTTTTATGAACTACTGGATGGTGTGTGCGTGTGTGCGCGTTCTATGGTGTGTGTGTGTGTGTGTGTGTGTGTGTGTGTGTGTGTGGATGTTTGTGTGTATTGATGGTGTGTGTGTGCGTGTTTTAATGTATGTTTGTTTTATGGGGTGTATGTGTGGATTGTTTATGCATGGATATGAGTGTGTATGATGTTTCTACTCTCATGTTTTTTAAACATTAACTATTGCTCTCTTTTATTTGTAGGGCGCTGGTGCCGTGGTGGGAAAGTGACAAAAGATTCATTAGACATAAAGTGACGGAAGATTCAGTAGTCGAAAAGTGACGGAAGATTGATTAGTCGAAAAGTGTCGAAGTTGATGTCATATTTAAAACATTTTGATGTTATTGTTATGTAATATTGTGTTGTTCTAGATGAGATGATCTGAGCTTTACTCTATGTATTTTTTTTTGTGTAAATAAATACATGTTGTTCAAGTTTAATAATTATAATATATGTGTTTTCAGGATTTTATCTTGTCTTTAGCTAAGGCTTTCAGAAATTTGATGTCAAAATTAATATTTATACTTTAAATATTATTTGTAATGATAAATTAATTTCAATAAATTTGATACATAAATATAATTTTTTAGTGAGGAAGAAATCAAACATTTGTAACGAAATATTCATATATTTGATATATAAATATAATTTCTTTAGTGAGGAAGAAGTCAAACACTTGTAACGAAATATTCCTTACTATAACTCATCTTATTGTGAGGAAGTAATGTTTGTCACAGATAAATTAATTGTAACGACAAACAAAATTTCGTTACAAGAACTTCTAGCGTCGAGCCTTAGGTAACGGTCGTCACATAAAATAAATTCCGTTACAAAAACTTTGTGTAACGATATTAGATACCTTTTGTAACGTTTTAGTCCTTACTAAAAGTGTAATTTGTTGTAGTGTAGTATGGGATGCATAACGTAGGTCGCATGCGTGTCCATTAGCTCGTTTTTCTTTTTCGTTGCATGCGATAATATGTAGTATGGGATGCATAAGATCGCATGTGTACGCCGCTCATAGCATGCATTAAGGCCTTTTTAGAATGCATAGCACTGCATATGCATCATAACATAGCATTTGCACACGTGCCAAACTAAAGACATACATGATGACGCTCGTACACACATGATTTGAAATAAAGTTTGCGGCATTCATGCATTCATATGATGTGCACATAAGTTGATAGGATGATGGTATACCATCCTAAGTTAAGCATAACATCATTTCATGAATTCCCAGAGCAAGGTAACAGCAAGAGCAAGTATCTACTCTTTCCGATCTGTATCGAGTTAGGAAATTCTAGTTCCTGGCTGTGGCGTCTTAAGCTAGGTGAATTGAGGTGTTCGTTCGTAATTGTAGTCGATGACCCCAGAGCGCCGTGCGTCGGAGTCGGCTCCCCAGTCAGAGGGCGAGTCTTTGGGTGCGCGCAGTGAAGCGGTAATTGAGGAGTTGCGTCAGAGTAACGAGGCGTTGTCTAGGCAAGTGGACGAGATGTAGGCTCAGATTCAGGTTTTGATGGCGGCTACCTTTGGGCAGCAGCCTGAGGCGCAGGACCCTGTGGTGGGTCAGAAGGCTGTGTTGGGGCTGAGAAAGAGGAAGGTTGTTAATAGTGGCAGCCCTGCCCCAAGAAAGAAGGGCAGGCAGGAGTTGGATCTTCAAGGTGCTTTGAAGAGTATCAGCTATTGCTCTTTTTGCAGAAAGATGGGGCACGATCTTACCCAGTGTTGGAGGAAGGACAAGTTCTGTGAGTATTGTGGGCAAAGAGGGCATGATGCGACCCGTTGCTGGTTGAAGGATAGGGCGTGCTTTCAGTGCGGGCATAAAGGGCATGTGAAATCCCGGTGTTTGCAGTTCCAGTTGGCCGGCCAGCAGCTTGCTCTTGCGGCTCTGGCACTGCCACCGCCTCAACAGCGGCAGTTAGATCGAGGAGAGGCCGAGTTAAATGCAGTAGCAAAGGAAGGGGAGCAGTTTTCCCCCTCGGTGATTCCAGGTTAGATTCTAATCTAATTATTAACTTTCAGCTTCGGTTCTAGTTTGTTTTCGCTCGTTTAGTTGCGTATCCAACCTTATAGGAGAGTTTAAGGTATATAACATTTAGGCGAGCGTTCCTTCTCGATTCTGGTACTACCCGCTTGTGCGTCGCTAGGTCTTTAGTAGAGCGTCGTGGTTTGACCCTTAATCGGGTTGGTGATCCCCTTAGTGCTATATTCTCTTCTAAGTGGTTTTTATCGCTTAGGCTATTTTGGAAGTGTTAAACTTAGAAGTCCTTGTTGTGAATTTTGATCATGGATTGGGTGTTCAATATTGATGCAGAAAGGAATTGTTCTTGTTCATGATTCATGGAAACTGCAATTTTACGAGAAAAATTACCCAACACTTGTCCTTAAGGTTTCATTGTAATAGCTGGTAGAGGAATTTTTATTGGCAGATATTGGAATCAATGGTGATGTTGACCAGCTTAGTATTGGGAGAGCCTTTGATGATTTTGAGTTGCGTTTCATTCGAGGTTTAGTCAAAGAGCGAAGATTTTCTGGACTTCTCTGAGAAAAAAAAATTGATCACGTAGAAATTTAGAAGTAAATATTGTATTCTCACTATTGAAAATATTTGGTCAAGGATTTGTGGTGAAGCGTAAAGTTCTAGCATGCCTACCATTTGGATTCCAAAAGAAATGTGTTGTGGTTTAGGGAGATGGGTTGGTGTTTGGAAGTACTAGATGGCGTGACAAGGTTTGTATCTGAATGTTGTGCTTGCCGGCGATTTGAGGCAGATTTTGGAAGCTTTGGTGGATTTGAGTGTCGCGGTTTCGCTTATCCGTGAGGAGCTACTGTTGGCTCAGATGGGTTATGAGAAATTTGCAATTGGCAGAGTGCTAATTTAGAGCTCGTAGTTGGGGCATGGATTTCTAGATAGTTTCTCTGACGCTAGAGTGAGTGCATCAGAGTGTCTGCTGTTAGGCTGTGTTTGCCTGCTCCTTTCCCAGGTTTTCACGATGTGTTTCACGTGAGCCAGTGGTAAAAGTTTGTGCTTTTGTTTGTCATGCCCCTAGCTCAGTGTCTCTATTGCAGCCTAATCCTTCCTTTGTCGAGACGTTTGACTGTATTCTGGGGACGTAAGAGTCAATGACGAGTGAGGATCTTATCCTCAGCTGTTCTCCTAGGCCTCTTCGGGTAGCGTTCCTATCCATCGAATCTCAGTCTATCTTTCCTAGCCTCTAGATTCGTGTTGCGTTCTAAGTTTCGGGACGAAACTTCTTTTTAGGGGGAGTGACTGTAACGCCCCTGATTTTCGGCTATTATTTTAATTGTTTTAATTGTCGTAATAATGACATAAGGGCGTTACGCTAGTGCAGAGTTAACAACGCATCGTTGTTAGTGCGTTCTCGTGTCCGTTTGGTCAAGCCGACAAAATTTTGAAAGTTACCGAAATTGGAAAAATTTTACGATAGGAAATTAAGTTGTTTAATTTTAGAAATCCCTGTTAAGTGTCGTCGCGATCCGAGCAATATTAGAGCCTCGGTGAATTTTCAAAGATTTGCATATTTATCCATCGCCGCAAACTTCAAAAATTTATACCTCGAGAACGGTACGTCGTATTTTGATTCCGACTTCGCCGTTGGATTCGTAGCGCTGACTTTCTCCTACGGAGCGATTCTCGTCGAATTCGATGTGTGTTTTTTCGGCGTTAGTTGGTTTGGTAATAATATAATAATAATAATATTATTATTATTAGAAATGTCATCTATATATATATATATACATAAACCTTACGTCGATGACCCCTCCTTTTCTTCGATCCAGCCTCCCTTTCTTCGGCGAGAGAGTTTCTGTTATTATTAGCATGTATATAATTTGTTGAATAGTTTTTCTATAGTATTCGTTCATTGGTATTATGATTATATATCATATTATTATTATATATCTTTAGTATAATATTATTATTATCATATTATTATTATTATTATGATTATATTCTTATAGTATTCGTTCATTGGTATAATAATACCTGTAATATTTCTGTATGTTGCAAGGTATCGTTAGTAATATTTATGATTTTTTTGCACAAATGGTAATATTAGCAGCTCAAATTTTTCACGGTTTAGCTCTAATATTTTTTCTGCAAACATATCTGTAAATTTAGCTTGTATACTGAGAATTTCCTTAGCTTTTTTTGGCTAATTTCATTAATTCTCTACCTGCGGTTAATTGATATTTATTACAAAAATATTTCATAACTAAATAATCAATATCATCACCACCTAAGTTATTATCACCTCCAGTAGCAATAACTTGTAAGACACCTGTTTGCATATTTAAAATCGATACATCAAACGTACTTCCTTCTAAATCATATACTAAGTAATAACCAGGGCTTTTTTTTTATTAAAACCATAAGCATAAGCTGCAGCTGTTGGTTCAGCTATTAACCTTAATACCTCAAATCCAGCAATTTTTGCAGCTAGC
Organism: Dactylorhiza incarnata; assembly: GCA_033032865.1. NCBI lineage: Eukaryota > Viridiplantae > Streptophyta > Magnoliopsida > Asparagales > Orchidaceae > Dactylorhiza > Dactylorhiza incarnata. Next base: position 44,088 of record JAWHQI010001396.1, read on the forward strand.
ATATTACTATTATTATATTACGATTATCTATAAAAAAAAGGGCATCGCCCCCTCCCCCTCTTTATTTTCTCCCGACTGAACCAGAGAAAGAAAGGAGAGGGCGGAGCCCTCTTCCCCGTGTACCTTCCGGTGGCCGCCGCCGGCGATCCAGAGCTCGAAATCTTCGATCGAGAGTAGATCTGAAATGCTCTCGACGAGAGCTTCGCTATAGAGGTAAGTTTTCCCCGTTTTCTCGTGAGGGTTTTTGACCCTAACCCCAATTTCGCCCGATTTCTTGTAGATTTCAACCTCTCCCGTCTTCTTTTGCCCCGATCTACGACGTGGCGCATTTCGGAAGACGTCTCCGGCGAAACCAAGGCAAGTGGTGGTTTCTCCCTCCTCCTTTCTCTTCCGATCATGGTAAAACCCCCCTTTGTCCATCATCTATAATTTATACTTGACACGTTGTCATGCTCGATCCGTGTTTTTACACCGAAAGTTTCAGTAATCGCTGTGAAGGAGTTCTTGCGGCTGTCTCTAGAAGATTTGGACGAGTAAGGCCGGTTTTCCGTCGATCTAAGGCAAGTGGTGATTATGCACTCTCTTCCTCACTTTACTCTCTTAAAGTTAGATATTTCTCGGAATTGTATTCACCTAATACATTACCTCGTTGCTGCGATAACTCGCTATCGTTTTGTTCGCCTCGTCATTTTGATTGTAGTGTCACTTTATCCGTCGTATTAACTTGAATGTTACACTTGTAAGTTTGTATCGTTATTTTGATCCTTACGTGGGTTAGCGAGTCGAATCGCTTAAACTGTTATGTCAATGCAACCAAAGGTGTCGCCTCCTCCGTCGTTGAAATTATTTATAAACCTTAGAGTTCATGTCTAGTTGAAGGTGGTGCTTGTTAAACCTCAAGCAAAGTTTGCTCGGAATTTGGTATTTAATTCGGCTACATGCTTCTGGTATCCCTTTTTGTCTGCATACATTGCTTCGATTGTGCATCATGAGTTCTGTCTGGATTAAATCCTTGTCGATTGTCTTCCTTATAGGTCCAGTCTTCATCGGTCTGCATCCCCTCCCGTCGATTTCATAATTTCTTTGTTCTTGTACACACATTCTACCTATTAACTGCGTGTATTCGGCCTGTTGACCGCCTAATTTTATCATCGGCCTGATTTGAGACTTCATACCATCCGCATGACTTATACTCCCCTTTCTCTTGCATATCACAATTTAAGTTAATATTTGTTCTCTTAGCCCTTGTATCCGCCTAACCTGATTTCGATTGCATAAGTTCGATTGCTTAAGTCCTTCGTCGAGTGTGTGTACGAAGGTATCTTCTTTGTCATGGGCTGTCTGTATGTGGTTGATTTATCTCATAATGATTGCACGATGAATCTGCACAGGTTGTGCTCTGATAATTACTGGCGTCAGGTTCGCTAACCGCAAGACTTCACTTACTTATCCCTTACCCACTATATAATCCTGATTCGTCCCCTTGTACAATTTAAGTCATGTATTGGCTGCTTGTCGGTTGGGTAAGCATCGTTGGTTGACCGCTTGGCTATTCCCGATAACGATTGTATCGTTCATAGTCTTTTAGGATGATTCCATGTGAGGGTTTTGTCGGGTTCTGCCCGTAGGTTGTTTTCTCCTTGTAGTGTTTCGACGCTAAATCTTGTATGACGACGTCTTGCTGAAATCTTCAACTCGCTTAAGTAGAATGTTAGTCTAGGAGTTGAACTTTGAATAGTGTGCTTCTAGTTGTCGTGTCAACTGGGTAATAACGTCTTTTGGATCGTCGCCTCGTTAGGCGGAATGATTTAACTGAATCTTGTCGGTATCGGAATACCGTTAGATGGCTAGTGTTTCCCCATTTATTTTGGAAATATGTGTTGTTAGGGTCTTGGACTTGTACATGGATGGTCTGCGTAGTTACGTCGACCCTATTTTCAGTTTAGCCTGAGTTCTTTGTCGGCTTCGTAGTTCAGAACCGTCATAATAAAATGCATGGGTTTATATATGTATATGTATATGATATGGTTTGGGTGTGCGCGTCGTGGCTTACACCACCGGCACAGTGCCCTTTTGTTGGGGGCTATACTCGCCCTGTTTGTGAGCTATACTCGCTCTGTTTTTACTATTGGTGGGCAGTGGATAGAGGACCGTCACCTCAGTTGTTTGGAGCCATACTTGCTCCATTTGGGTCGGTTAGTCGTGTGAGCCTCTGTTATGGACTGTTGCAGTGCCTCTGTTATGGACTGTTGGTTTGTGTGGACTAGAGTCGCCGGCACGAGACCCTTGTTGCTTAGAGCTGATCAGTCTCATATGAATATGAACACGAATATGATTATGAAATCTGGTAATATATATATAGCTATGCATTTCTTTTGTTTCTGTTAGTGAGATCTCTTGATTTTAGCCATTTAGCTGGTTTCTCTCCCTGTTTCTGCACTCTAGTACTGAATTATGTTGCAGGCTGTTTGTTTATCTCCCGTTTACGTGGAGGTTTGTTTAGCTCTTTTCGCTTTCTTGCACCACTTGCAACTTATTTCTAAGGTGTTCTTCTTTTGAATGCCTCAGGTTCAGAGCAGTAGCAGGTTCGTCTTGTAAAGCTCGAGGTTTCTGTGCTGCAGATTGTGGCAGCGGTTGTCTCACCTCCTCCAGTGAGGTAGTTTGGTCTTTCTGACTAGATTTTGTTCTTATGGGTTCGTGTCAGTAATGACGCCCATAGTGTTTTGTTTGATGTTAGACTACTTGCTCATGTTTACTGTTGTTACCTATTGTTGTTTCTTACACTTGCTCTCTGGGAAGGATTTATGTTAGGATGCATGTTAGTTACTTTAAATATAAAAAAGCTGCAATTAACTTAGATTAATCGCATATCTTTAACTGAAAGCCACCATATTTTGAACGTTATAAAACTTTTTTTATTACTTATAATAAATCTAGAGTCATGCATAACATTAGTTGTATGTTAGGTCTTCGGGCTCATTTAGGACCATAAAAGAATTGAATCAAGTATTTCTCCGCTGCGACCACATATACTTTTACTCGTGGACTAGTTGATCCACTGAACCGAGGGACACGGTTCTCAACTTAAACTTAAATATTGTTTTATCATAATAACATGTGTTTTCATAAAAGGGCATTAGATTAGGAGTTTGTTTGAGCGTCTGCAGTTGTCCCCTGCACGGCATGGCATCACGGCGCGTATTTTCTCTCACTCTGATATATTTTAAATATTGAGAAAATGCGGGTTGTGACAAAGGCTAAATACATTCCTTTTTATTAATTAAATTTTAATTATGGCGCGGGACGTAGCCCGAGATACAAGCACCAAAACACCCTAAGAATAGGGTCATCATGAAATAAGCACTACGCAATGATTCATAAAGGTCCAGGGTTCTCACACAAACATAAGGACATAAAGGAATAAGCAAGGGAGAAGTAAAGTAGCAACACAGGACTTCTCGAGAACAAAAGGAGACTGCACAGGTCTCTCGAGAAATAATCATAGGATCTGAACAGGAATACTCGAGAAGTAAATAGGGTCAGAACATTAACCTCTCGAGAATTTAAGGGAGCCAGGACAATCACCTCTCGGGAGCAAAAAGAAGGCAAGCACACATCTCTCGAAAACTTGAAGGAAGCAGGCAAACCTCTCGAGAAGAGGCAGACGGGAATAGAAACAGCAAAAAAAGGAAAAACAGGATGTTCGTCGAACGGGGTTCAACGAACACAAGACTGTTCGTCGAACGCCGTTCGACGAACACGAGGGCGCTCGTCGAACGCGGAAAATGTTCGACGGCTGAAGGCCGTTCGTCGAACGCCGTTCGACGAACACCAAACCGTTCGTCCAACGCCGTTCGACGAACCCAAGATCCGATCGACAAATTTTAATTTTGTTCGTCGATCGCAGGAAGAAAGGGAAAAGAATTGAATTTCTCGAGAAATTCTGATCTCTCGGGAAATAAAATGCTACAGGTAAAATAAATCTGAAGGCTGATCTTCTCGAGAATGAAATGCTACAGGAAGGGATAAGTAGAAGTCTCGAGAACTAAGAGGAAAAAGACTGACTTCTCGAGAACTAAAAGAATTCGGCAGACAAAGGCTGGCTTCTCGAGAACTAAAAGAATTCGGCAGACCAAGGTTGACTTCTCGGGAAATCATGGATTTTAGGCAGATTTCTCGAAAGATTAAAGAAACTAGGCAGATAAGACACTACTCGAGAATTATAAGGCATTTCTCGAGATATTCATCAAAACAGCAGGTCAAAATTAGAACTGAAGGGGAAAACTACTGATTATCAAGCCAAAACTCAGAAAAAAACCATCAAGCCAAAACACTACCAGCACCCATGAACAAGCAAAACAGTGCTTCAAGAAAGAAAATAAGAAGAAGGAGGAGAAAGCCACTTGCCTCAAATCTTGCAAAAAAAACCAATTTCACCGCTCCGAAAGCTAAGGATCCACCAAAGAAACACTCAAGCACCACAACCTGAAACTTTTCGGACCAAAGAGGACCAAAGAGGAGGGTTAGGTCACTACCCTAACTCCAAAGTTTCACTAAACGGAAAAAGCTTACCACTAGGACGAAGATCTCGCCGAGAGCTTTCCGAATCCACTCTCCAAACACGATTCTGACCACTACAGCCTTCGAATCGTCGGTCGGAAGCTCCACGACACTCCGCTCTCGCCTTTATCGCTCGGCAGCTGGTTTGGGATCGATGGAGAAGATAATGAATAGGGAAGGATATTTAGGTATTTATATAAAACCTAAATTTATTATTTAATTATTAAATAATACCCCAATTTACTTAAATTGCGAGGGCGACCAGATCATCTCGGATTTCTAACGAAAATCGCTCCTTAACTGGGAGCCGTACTAGGCCAACGTGTTAATAATTATTTTCATCACATCTACTACGCTTCCTGAACGCTCACAGCCGCACAGGTTAATTACACGACGACGGAAAAAGAACTTCTCGTCGTCGTCTTTTCGATCGATAAGTTTAGGCCCTATTTTACGCTTTCTAAAATTATCGTTTTTACCGACCACTCCGTCCTCAAATATTTATTGGCGAAAGTAGATGTCAAGCCCCGCTTGCTTCGATGGATTCTCCTTCTACAGGAATTTGATTTAAAAATCCAGGACAAGAAGGGGGTTGAAAATTTAGCGCCGACCACCTCTCTCGTTTAGACCGCCCCGTCGTGGAAGCGCTCGTCGAACCCGACATCGACGATAGATTTCCCGAGGAGTGCCTCTTAACTATTAATAATTTAAACAAAACTTCTCATATCCCTTGGTTCGCAGATTGCACAAACTATCTAGTTGCGCGGGTCCTTCCAAAAGACTTTTCAAAATAGCAAAAGAAGAAAATTTTTTCTGATTTGAAAATTTACTTTTTGGAGGACCATTTTCTCTTTCGCGTCTGTGCAGACCAAGTGGTACAGAGATGCATTTCAAGCGAGGAGCGTGCGCAAATATTGTGACACTGCCACGAGGGGCCGGCCTGGGGGCATTATCAAGCCAACCGGACCGTGCGGAAAGCGCTAGAGGCAGGCTTTTATTGGCTCACCCTCTTTAAAGATGCTCACAATTTTGTGAGTATGTGCGATAGCTGTTAGTGATCGGGTAATATCTCTCGTCGCGACGAGATGCCCCAAAATTTTTATTTAGAATGCGAAATCTTCGATTTATGGGGCATAGACTTCGTAGGCCCCAATCTCACTCTTATACTAATCGCTATATTTTAGTGGCGGTCGATTATGTATCTAGATGGGGCGGAAACGCAAGCTCTCCCCAATAACGATGCGAGAGTCGTCGTCAAATTTCTAAAAAAAATTATTTTCTCGCTTCGGTACGCCTCACGCGATAGTGAGTGATAGGGGTACACACTTTTGCAACGCCCAGTTTGCAAAAACTTTATCTAAATATGGCATCACGCATAAGCTCGCCACCGCCTATCACTCCCAAACAAGTGGCCAAGTAGAGATAGTAAATCAAGAGATTAAGTGAATATTAGAAAACCGTTTCGATGAATAGGAAAGATTGGTCGATTAAACTAGCCCGACGACGCGTTGTGGGCGTATCGTACGGCGTACAAAACCGTCATCAGGTTTACGCCCTATCAATTAGTCTACGGCAAGGCGTGTCATTTACCCGTAGAGTTAGAGCACCGCGCTTTTGGGGCTTTAAAATTTTTAAACCTCGATCTAGACTTAGCCTCTAAGAGTAGAAAATTCCAATTAAACGAACTCGATGAATGACATGCAAACGCTTACGAGAGTAATAAATTTTATAAGGAGCGTTCTAAGTTCTACCACGATCGAAAAAATTAAATTTCCAAAATTATTTGCGTCGGGCGATCTTGTCCTTTTATATAATTCACGCCTTCGTCTTTTTCCGGGTAAGCTAAAATCTCGATGGTCCGGCCTCTTTGAAGACAAAGAGGTTTGGTCATATAGGGCCGCTTTTTATCTCCCACCTCGAAAAATGCGAGTTTAAAGTCAACAGTCACTGTTTAAAACTCTATATCGCGGGCGATCCGGTGGACGGTAAACTTGAATCTATACCCCTCCCACTTCTAAAAACGCAAAATTAGTCAAACTACGTGACGGTAAACAAAGCGCTCGTGGGAGGCACCTCATATTTATCTAATATTTTTATTACTTTTTTGTTTCTACTTTATTTTTGTACGGTTTATTGTTATTTTTTGTCGCTCTTTTAATTTTTGTACAAACTTTATTTTTGTTCATACTTCTTCATACTTAAATTACAACATTTGTGACAATGTTGGGTTTTAAGTATGGGGGTATCTTTTTCCGTTCTTCAAAATTTGAAAATTAAATATTTTGCAAAAAAAAAATTCATACTTTCTAAATAAATTTGAAAATTCCAAAAAAAATCTAAAAAACCCCAAAATCCAAAAAAAATATTCATGCTTTGTAAATAAATTAGAAAAATTCTAAAAAAACCCAAAATCTAAAAAATTATTCATACTTCGTAAATAAATTAGAAAAATCCAAAAAAATTCTAAAAAAACCCCAAATCCAAAAATATTATTCATACTTTGTAAATAAATTAGAAAAATCCAAAAAATTCTAAAAAACCCCAAAATCCAAAAACATTATTCATACTTTGTAAATAAATTAGAAAATTCCAAAAAAATTCTAAAAACCCCAAAATCCAAAAAATCTATTCATTCTTTGTAAATAAATTAGAAAATTCCAAAAAAATCTCAAAAAAAAATTTAATTTATAAACTCTAAAAATTTTTAACCCCCTTACCCGTTATTTCATATCCTTGATAATTTTGCTCTAAAAGATCTTATGTCAATAGGAATAAGATTTCATTCTGTAAACATAGACACCCAATTAAAATTAAAAAGATCTTATGTCAATGAGAATAAGATTTTGTTCCGTAAACATAAGCATTGAGTATTTGTGAAGAAAAGAAAAAAAAGGAACAAGATTTCATTCCCTACTCTATCCTAAAGAAAAAAAATTGAGTGGAGTGAGAGGATAAAATTCATCACCCCCAAATCAAAAATCTCTTCTCTTACTAAGCTTCCCCTACCCCTTAGCCAATAAAATTGAAAACTAGATATAAATTAAAAAACTTTGAGAGAACATAATTAGTAAGTTTTAATTATTCTTAAAAATTTCCTTAAAAAGTTAAAGTTCTTATAATTCAATTCTAATCATGGTGCTAATGATTATAATCATTTAGGTCGCTACTTAGCTAACTTTAGAAGTCTTGTTGGCTAAAATTTTTTCGCTCTTTTAAATCATTATCACAATGTAGGACTTACCTCTTTAAATCTCCTAAATTTATTTCAAGCTTACTTTAGATTAAATAAAATTTCGGTAAATTAGAAATTCTATTGATGTCTTATGAGTATCTCTTACTTTTGTTCTGGAATTGCAAAAGCTTGAGTATGGGGGTATTTGATGAATAGCAAATTATACGTATTTTAGTATAGCTTTTAGCATAGCTTTAAGTAATATTGTACATATTTCATGTAAATTATTGAATAAATGATTTGTTTTGACTAATATTTATATATATATATATATATATATATTATATTTATATTTATATGTAAAAAAGGACTTTTTAAGTATGTAAATATATATATATATATATATATTTATATGTTAAAATGAACTTTTTAAGTATGTAAATATATATATATATATATGTAGTAAATATGTAAATATTTTTTTAAATATATTTATAAAGTATTTAAAAATATATGTAAATATTTATTAAATAAAAACTATATCTATATATGTAAAATATAAACTATAAATAAGTTAAATATATAATAACTCAGGCCCTTCCATCGATATTTTAACTTGTTTTTCTACCTTAAACTTTCCCTGGACCCCCCCGTCCCGTCGATCGACTTCCCTTCCCGTTGATCGACTGGACGGGAAGTCGATTTTTCATTAGACCTCCCGTCCAGTCAATTTCTCCTTAAGCCCTCGATCGACATCCCTTCCCGTCGAACGACGGGACGGGATGTCGATTTTTTCCTTCCCGTCGGTTTTTACTTGTTCTTTTTATGAATTAAAATCAGATCCCCGTCGATCGACAGCCCTTCCCGTCGATCGACAGTTCGTCTCGTCGATATGCAAGCCGTCCCATAGATATGCTTCATGTCCCGTCGATATGCTTCATGTCCCGTCGATATGCTTCATGTCCCGTCGATCAGCTTCTCGCTGGCCTAAGTCCCGATCGACATCCCTTCTCGTCGATCGACGGGACGGGATGTCAATTTTTTCCTTTCGTCTATATAATACATATAGTTATTCTATTCTATTAATATACATAATATATATAAATATGTTCTTTACCTACAGATTAGCGCGCTTGGCTCAGTGGACTTGGTTTGGCTAGCCTCCTTTGTGGCGCGGGATTCAATCAGCCAGCGCATTTTTCCTCTAAATTAATAACGCCTCTGCCAGCTCTCACGCACCCGCCAACCTGCTATTTGCACCCCTCAAGTTCTCAAGTCATGCACGCCTCTCATAAGTTAAGCAGTCAGCTGCCCTTCCAACATCTCTTTTTGTATTTGCAGCCTCATTTTTGTCTATAAATTTGGGAGGTTTTCCCTTGTTTTAAAGGTTCATAATTTAGAACCTAAGTTAAGTATATTTGTGAGCTTTTTAGTGTTCTTGTGAGTTTTTTTTAGTGTTCTTGTGAGTGTATGTGGATTTTTCTTTATGTATTTCCTTGCTCTTGTTTGAGCTTTCCCAAGTTTAGACTTTCTTAAAAAGTTGTAATTTTCCTTTTCAAACAATATATTGTATTCTTCTTGTTCTTCCCCTTTTTTATGTTGTGTGTGCGAGTGTATGAGTTAGTGTTTATTTTTATTTTAACTTAGTTTTACTTATTGTTGTGTGTGTGAGTGTATGAGTGTAATTATTTTGCTTTTGTTTTTGATAGTTTAGTTTTTAATTCAAAGTTGTGTGTGTGAGTGTATGAGTCTAAATTTTACTTTCTTGTAATCTAGTTTTCTTTTATGTTGTGTGTGTGAGTGTACGAGTTTAGATTTTCTCTTTTTTTAATTTAGCTTTCAATTATCGTAGAGTGGGTGCGTATATGAGATAGCTTTTCTTCTGCCCTATTTATTTTAGTCATTTAAATTCTCGTAGAGTGCGTGCGTGTAAGAGATAGATTTTTCTACTTTCTTTTCTGCTTTATTTCAACTCAGTCATTTAATTTTCCGTAGAGTGCGTGTGTGTAAGAGATAGATTTTTCTGCTTTCTTTAATTCCTGTCATTTTTCTGCTTTCTTTAATTTCTGTCAATTCAATTCTCGCAAAATTAATCACTGGTTTCGTCGATATAGTAATAGCGCGTTCTTATAAAGTAAAAATAATTAACAGGATCCGAAAAAAATACGACCTTAATATTTTCTACAAAATATCATATACTATACGCGATAAGGTATACTTACCTTCATCGAAAGATTAGTTTGGATAATAATTACAAAAGCTTGCAAATTCTCCTTTTCTATTTACACATTTAAAGAATTCGGCACCGTAGCCGGGGCGTAATCATCGATATTCCGAAAGAAGGAAGATCGTTACATCTATTCATCGAAGTAGGATAACAATTAGTTTCTCGAAGTAGGACTACTCGCGAGACTACTCGAAAACGCCTGCCTAATTCATCTCATCACAGAAAGGCTTTTGTAGAATCATATTGTAGGACACGGCGCAACCAACTGCACCAAAAGATCGGTCTTTTGGTGCAGTTGTTGCGCCGTGTCCCTACAAGTGGTATCAGAGGAGGTCACCGGTTCGAAACCCCAGGGTCGTTGCTGGGGGGCGGGGGGGGGGGGGGGGGGGGGGGGGGGGGGGGGGGGGGGGGGGGGAATTGTTGGGATTGAGGGCTTGCGGGCTATGGTCCAGCAATGCCCCCGTGTTGCGGCACTAGTCGAAGCGGAAGGGCGTGTCCCCCGTGGGTCTAACTGACCGCCCCGTGGATCTGCCCGAGGATAGCCGACTTTATAAAGGAGCGGTAGATGCCTTGACCAACAGACCGGTCTTTTGGTGCAGTTGGTTGCACCGTGTCCCTACACATATTTCAAACCCATCACCATCGGAAGGTCTTCTTTCTGAACCACGGTTGGAAACAAACAACCTTTACTGGCCCATTTTGAAAATATATGAGTTTGTCGCAGTTGATCTTAAATGCAGATGAGTGAGTTAGTGTTCCACGCCTTCCGTCGGTTGAGCTCCTGATATTCAGTGTAGGGACGAGAGACTCATTCTTATTTTAATGAAAAAGACAAGGACTTCCCTCGGAAATGAACTAGGGTGAAGAAACCTAGTTTCACTCACTCCTTGCAGCTAATTGTCAAAATTTCATCAAATCCTAAGTGTCATATTACACGAAGTCCAGCGGATGACCGACGCCTTCAAGCGCAAGTTATTCGCCATCTCCTTCAGAGGAAAGGCGAGGGACTGGTTTCATCAACTCCTGTCGGGGTCCATCTACAGCTTCGAAGATTTGATGCAAAGCTTTCTGCTGAGATTCTCCACATTGAAGAAGAGGATAAAAGGGGCAGAGGGCCTTTTCGAGATCAAGCAAGGAGCGGAGGATCCCTTGGGAAGCTATGTGGATCGATTCCAAAATGAGGCCCTTCTCGTCAATGAGGTGCCCGGGCACACCTTGCAGCTTGCGCTTACCATCAGGTTGCGGCAAGGGTTGTTCTGAATGGATTTGGCCTGGTACCCTCCTCTGTCTTTCGAGGAGTTGATGGAATGAGCAAGGCGAGAGATCAAGAGCGAGGCGATGAACCAGGAGTTCGTGGTCAAGCTAACCAAATGGACGGAAGGTGGGGAGAAGGTAGGAGAAGTTCAGCAGCCGGAACCGAAGAAGAGGGAGGAACCAAGAAGGATAGGTTTCCAAGGACCTCTGAGGGGCAGGATCCAAGGTGGATATTCCAACCACCGGCCAACCGACCGATCTGGAGGCCAGTAGGAGGGCCCCCTTAGGGCCAAGGAATTAGCTATTTTCAGGGAGGTGGAAACTTCCAAGGAGGGAAAGGGTGTTTCAACCCTCCAGGATGGCGTCCGGGCCCGAGGCCGGCGCAGCCTCAGCATGCGATGGAGGTTGGTCAAAGAAGGAGAGGGAGAGGAACCACATTGGTGATGGCGGTGGCGGAGTAAGAAGGGAGACGAGGGTGTTGCGTTTTTGTGACTTCCATTAGGTGGAAGGTCACGCGACGGCCACCTGCCCTAAATTCATGGAAGTTTGGGAAGGGAGAAGGACACCTGCAGGGAGAGAAGTTGCTGCTAGGAGATGGGAGAGAAGGAAGAGGAGAAGGAGGAGAGGAGTAAGCTCGGTGCGAGGACCGAGTAGATTCAGGGGCACTGGGTAGGATCGGGGTGATTCATGGAGCAGTAGGTGTTGGGTTTTCTAAATACCATTTCAGAAATGATTATAGAGCATATCGCATATGCGCAGCGGAATAAAGTAACTAGAACAACCCTAAACAGTTATAAGGATCTTGCGATTTCATTGATTCAAAAAATAAAATAACAGCAACACATTGCAATGTATACCTGGCTGGAATTGAGTCAGTACTCAATCGAGATGCTCCTAGAAGAGTTGAGTCCCAAGCGCTGAAACTGATCGGCGCCTCTACAGGAAATCCACACGAGTGCTGAAGAACCCTAGCCTCTTGTCGCACAAAATCTAGGTCGTAGAAGAACTGCTCTCTACGTCTCCCGCGGACTGCTAGGTCCGATGACAGGGAGAGGCGGCGGCGGCGGTCGGACGGAACTCTTCTGTCAGAATATTTTGGGCGGAACTCTTCCGTCGCTCTCAGTCTTTCGCAAAAACCAGATCGCATAAACAGATCGGCCTACTAAGTCAAAAGAATCGTATTCTTTTAAACCCCCGGCGAATACTGTGTTCGACGAACTGGCTAGCGTTTGTCGAACGCGCTGGCCGTTAGTTCAACGCACTACGCTAGTCGTTCGATGAATGCGCTGCGCTAGCCGTTCGACGAATGCGCTACGCTAGCCGTTCGACGAACCGTTCGACGAACCGTTCGACGAACCGTTTGACGAACGCGCTACGCTAACCATTCGACGAACGCGCTACGATAGCCGTTCGACGAACCATTCGACGAACATGCTACGCTAGCCGTTCGACGAACCGTTCGACGAATGCGCTATGCTAGCCGTTGGACGAACCGCTCGACGAACGCGCTACGCTAGCCGTTCGAGAAGACATATGTATCGTCGAGAAGATGACATATATCGTCGAGAAGACATATATATATCGTCGAGAAGACACACATATATATATATCATCGAGAAGACATATATATCGTCGAGAGGATATACAAATATCGTCGAGAAGACCAAAACATCGTCTTGACAATCAAGACGATATTATTCAACACTTAGCAACAGGATTCTTCCTCCAATTTCTCCAAACACTCTTGTGTGCGACCCCATAGGCTCATATCGCGTTGGCAGTGAGACTAGATATTTGACCACTTCCAGATCACCATGGAAACACCAACAGTCTCCCACTTTATCTTGAACGTATCAAATAAAAGTCTCACAAATAAGGAGCGGCATCTAGCAATGCATCATTGCTACCCAAGCAATAAGAGTTCATAACTCAACAAGCCTGTCTTGACCAATGTACCAGTGTTGTCATGTCTCTTTGTCCCTTACATCCGGATAGAACTAGAGGCATGAACCGTGTCACCCTCGTAATTATTCAATCCTAATTCCTTGATCTAGAATAGACTGTCTGAAAACGGTGAGCTCAATATCACATATTGACTCAACCAAGCATGGCCATGCATTTCTCAGTCTCATTCCACCAATGGGGCCCATGGATGTAACTCTTGTCATATAGGAGGACAAATCTCATATCTGCCCACACACAAACACCCAAATGAATCTTAACATACCCAATAACCACCCTTATCATCAACCTTTCTCAAGGAAGACTTTAGATGGCATCAAAGTACGCTCTTCCTCACTTGATGAATACTGTGACTTCAGGTCAAAGAACCACAAACACCATTGTCAGTTGAGAACTACTTGTGACACGTTCATACAACAATCCACAAAGTAGTCTCAAGGTGGGTCTATCCAGTACAACTTGTTCACTAACAAGTACCCATGTGATGACTTGACATCACAATATCATGACCTGTGAGAACCGGTCATCAGTCAAGGCACATGCTAGTCTTTATGTATCATCATCGCCCTGAACTTCTAAGATGATACTACGGCCAGGGACCATTTAAGAATGAAGCTTCTTATAAACATAGGACCTCACATTCAAGTCACATACTTGAATTCCTATGGAAGCAAACATTCTAAGGGCATTTATTATGCTAATTAATCTATCAGTAGAAACATTTGACATAATAAAAGAACGTGCCACAAATGTAAAATAAAATATAAAGTACTATATTCATCACATGAATAATCAACAACCGACAAATACAATCCACAAGACTCCCACTAGAGACGATCATTCAGGTATCTAATACTCATTGATCTAGTATGACCATCATGCTTTCTCTGTGCAAGAGGCTTCGTCAGTGGATCCGCAATATTTTCTTCAGTCGGTACTCTGCATATGCTCACATCTCCTCGATCGACAATCTCTCGAATAAGATGGAACCGCCGAAGTATGTGCTTGGAGCGCTGATGAGATCTAGGTCCCTTAGCTTGGGCAATAGCACCGTTGTTGTCACAGTAGAGAACTACGGGATCAACAATGCTAGGAACTACATCTAGCTCGCCGATGAATTTACTAATCCATACATCCTCCTTCGCTACATTTGCAGCAGCGATATACTTGGCCTCAATTGTAGAATCAGCAACTGTCTCTTGTTTGGAACTCTTCCAACTTACAGCTCCTCCATTAAGGCAAAATACAAAACCTGATTGGGACTTTGAGTCGTCCCTATCAGTCTGGAAGCTAGCATCTATGTAACCCTTTACGATGAGCTCTTCCTCTCCACCATACACCAAGAATACATCTTTAGTCCTTCTCAAGTACTTTAAGATATTCTTGACTGCAATCCAGTGACTCTCACCAGAATCAAACTGTTATCTGCTAGTCATGCTCAAAGCATAAGATACATCAGGTCGAGTACATAACATTGCGTAAATGATTGATCCAATTGCCGAAGCATATGGAATTAACTTCATGCGGTCCTTATCTTCCAAAGATTTTGGACACTGGTCCTTAGAGAGACTCACACCATGTGACATGGGTATGAATCCTTTCTTGGACTCAAGCTTGTTGAACCATTTCAACACCTTCTCAATGTATGTACTCTGGGTCAAACCCAGCAACTTCTTTGATCTATCTCTATAGATCTTAATACCAAGTATATAAGTCGCTTCACCCAAGTCCTTCATAAAAAAGCAGTCCCCTAGCCTGTTCTTAACAGCTTGCAGGGTCAGAATGTCATTTCCAATCAATAGTATGTCATCCACATACAATATTAGGAAAACGACAATGCTCCCATTAATCCTCTTGTAAACACAAGGTTCATCCTCGTTCTTGATGAAACCAAACTCTTTGATTTTCTCATCAAAATGAAGATTCCAACTTCGAGAAGCTTGTTTCAATCCATAAATGGATCGATTCAACTTGCATATTTTAGTGGCTTCATTTGGATATTCAAAACCCTCGGTTTGTGTCATATACACTTCCTCAAGGAGATTTCCATTAAGGAAAGACGTTTTGACATCCATTTGCCAGATCTCATAGTCATAATACGCAGCAATAGCAAGTAGAATTATGATGGACTTGACCATGGCTACAGGGGAAAAGGTTTCATCATAGTCAACACCATGAATTTGCCTGAAACCTTTAGCCACCTGCCGGCCTTTGAATGTCTGTACATTCCCATCCATGTCGGTCTTCTTCTTGTAGACCCACTTGCACCCTATGGGTCGTACCCCTTCAGGTGGTTCCACCAAGGTCCAAACTTGATTGCATACATGGAGTCCATTTCAGATTCAATGGCCTTAAGCCACTTCTCAGAGTCAGGTCCACACATAGCCTCTTGATAGGTTGCAGGTTCATCATCATGATCCATAAGCAACATGTTACCTATTTGAGACACGAGAAATCCATATCTCTCCGGTTGAAATCTTGGTCTATCAGATCTACGCAGGACTTGTGTTTCTTGAGCAGGTTCTCTAGCTACAACAACTTGTAGTCCTTGCTCAGGTTCTAAAATCGGTTCTACTATTGTTTGTGGTTCTTGAACTTCCTCAAGTTCCACCTTTGCAGTCTTTCTGGATAAGAACTCTTTCTCCAAAAAGACGTCAGTCCTTGCGACAAACACTTTGCCCTCGGACGGCAGGTAGAAGTAATACCCTTTGGTTTCCCTAGGATATCCCACATGATAACACTTATCCGATTTGGGTTCCAGCTTGTCAGACATTTGACGTCGCACGTATGCCTCACAGCCCCAAATCTTAATAAAAGATATATTAAGACGCTTCCCAGTCCATATCTCATATGGTGTCTTTAGAACCGTTTTCGTTGGAGCATGATTTAATGTGAAAGCAGCAGTCTCTAAAGCAAATCCCCAAAAGAAAACGGGCAAATCTGCATGACTCGTCATCGACCGCACCATGTCCAACAAGGTATGATTCCTCCTCTCAGAAACACCATTATATTGAGGTGTTCCGGGCGGAGTGAGTTGTGATACAATACCACACTCTTTCAGATGATCACGAAACTCATGACTCGGATATTCGCCACCTCGATCAGATCGTAGTGCTTTTATCCTTTTTCCCAATTGGTTTTCTACTTCATTCTTAAACTCTTTGAACTTTTCAAAGGTCTCGGATTTGTTCTTCATAAGAAACATGTATCTGTATCTACTGAAATCATCAGTAAATGTAACGAAGTAGTGGAACCCACCTCTATCCATAGAACTCATGGGTTCGCACACATCACTATGTATGACACCCAAGAGATCATCAGCCCTCTCACTACAACTAATGAAAGGGGCTTTCGTCATCTTACCTAATAAACATGACTCGCATCTCTCAAATGATTCGTAATCAAATGAGTCCAGTAGTCCATCTCTATGGAGCTTGGATATGCGTTTCTCGTTTATATGGCCCAAACAACAATGCCAAAAGTATGTAGGATTCGAGTCATTTGTTCTTAGTCTTTTATTATTTTCAACATTATAGATCGGATGGTCTAAGTTCAAAACATATAAACCATTAAACAATTGGGCTACACCATAACAAACATCATTCATAAAAATCGAATAACAATTGTTCTTAATTATAAACGAAAAACCCTTCATGTCAAGATATGAAATGGATATAATGTTTCTAGTTATGGCTGGAACAAAATAACAGTTATCTAATTTTATTACAAGCCCAGTGGGCAAAGAAAGATGATAGACACCAACGGCAACGGCAGTAACTCTTGCTCCATTTCCAACACACAGGTCTACCTCCCCTTTACCCAGCATTCTTCTCCTTCTCAGTTCCTGTACATTTGCACAAATGTGAGAACCGCATCCGGTATCCAATACCCAAGATGAAGGAGCAGAAAGGTTTATCTCTAAAACGTAAATACCTGAAGTGGAAGTCACACTTCCCTTCTTCTTTTGCAGATCCTCAATATAGATGGGATAGTTCTGCCTCCAATGCCCTGCCTTACCGTAGTGGTGGCATTTTCCTTCCTTCGCCAGACCTTTCCTTTTCGGTGCAGAAGACTTGGGGTCAAGGTGAGACTTAGATCCAATCTTCGTCTTCTTAGATCCCCTGGTCTTGCCCTTGCCCTTATGCACCATCAGTATGGGGCTGGCAGGCTTAGCCTTCTTCATGTTGTTCTCGGCATTTCTCAACATGCCAAGGAGCTCGGGAAGTATCTTTTATAGTTCAAGACAAACTGCTCATAACTGTCCAGCAACTATTGCAGGATCAGATCTGTGGCGAACTCTTGACCCAAGGGAAAACAAAGTTTTTCATGGTTCTCTATATACCCAATCATTTTGAGTATGTGAGTCCCAACTGAGTGTCGAGCTCTCATTTTGCACTGAAATAATGCCTTGGATATGTCAAACCTCTCTTGCCAAGCTTGCCCCTCGAACATTTTCTTGAGGTGCCCGATTATCTCATAACCACACATTCTCTCGTGTTGCTTCTGAACCTTAGAGGACATGGTAGCAAGCATGAGGCATCCCATATCCAAGGTATCATCCTGATACTTCTTGTAAGCATCTCTATCTGCTCTCGGAGCATTTCCGGTCGGCTCTGTGGGGGCTTCACCTTCCAAGACATAGAGCTTGCGCTCTTGCCTAAGAACAATTCTCAGGTTCCTATACCAGTCGAGGAAGTGCGTCCCATTGAGCTTGTCCTTCTCAAGGATGGATCTCAGGGACAACGTGGAGTATGATGTATTTGCCATGGAAATTCTACAATAAATTTGCAAAAGACTTTCAGTACTATATTTCAAAATACATTTTACTTTAATAAGGACTTCTATTAAAAGGGCTCCCACTATTTTAATCAAATTGATAACCCTTAATATCGATTCGGAGAGTTTATGCGAGCTACTCTCTTAGTGGGCAAGATCCGTATTTCACCAACACAATGAGTCTGATGTGGCGTTCCTCTCATAATGCAGTTATTTAGGTAGGCAACACTTGCCAATTGCATCACTATGCAACTCTTGTATGGTTGGTGAATAACTCTTTATTCGCATCCATCATATGGTGCATGCCAACCCAATGCCTCTAGGCACTCAACTTTTAAGGTCACCCAGTTAAGTTGTACCCGATGTCGACAGTGGGATATCACAATTATCCGCTCTCACCCTTACCAAGATAGATTAATGCATCTTGCTTTGGCAAGCCCACACTTCATCGATCGAGGCAGGAAGAGTGTCATCCATCGGAAGGCATTTGTATACTTAATATTGGATAAGGGATTTTATTTATAAAATTGATTAACAATTAATCAATGTGCAGATAATAAAATTACAACATTCACAACCAAATACATCCCAGAAGTGCACAAAATAAAATTATCAATGCTTGATAGAAAGGGCTAAATCTGAGCATTTAGAACACTTCTAAATCTCCAAATTTACATGCATTTGACATAGGCAAAACAACTCCACTTATGCAGTAGACAAGCTCGTCTCTCAATGTCAGATTCAAAATCTAAGACATTTGGCTTCACAAACCAATTAGAGGGACGGTTACTGCTAAGGAGACACAATTTCTGAAATAATGAAATCGCAACGCAATCACATGCATTCCTAGTGGTGTTCCAATTTAGAACACTTCATCGAAATCCAAACACCCAGGAAGAAATCCAGACATTTAGAACACTTCTAAATTTTTGATTTACATGCATTAGATTGTCAACCTAGCTCTGATACCACTGTTGGGTTTTCTAAATACCATTTCAGAAATGATAATAGAGCATATCACATATGCGCAGCGGAATAAAATAACTAGAACAACCCTAAATAGTTATAAGGATCTTGTGATTTCATTGATTCAAGAAATAAAATAACAGCAACACATTGCAATGTATACCTGACTGGAATTGAGTCAGTACTCAATCGAGATGCTCCTAGAAGAGTTGAGTCCCAAGCGCTGAAATAGTTCGGCGCCTCTACAGGAAATCCATATGAGTACTGAAGAACCCTAGCCTCTTGTCGCACAAGATCTAGGTCGGAGAAGAACTGCTCTCTACGTCTCCCACGGACTGCTAGGTCCGACGACAGGGAGAGGCGGCGGCGGCGGTCGGACGGAACTCTTCCGTCAGAAGCTTTTGGGCGGAACTCTTCTGTCGCTCTCAGTCTTTCGCAAAAACCAGATCGCATAAATAGATCGGCCTACTAGGTCAAAAGAATCGTATTCTTTTATACCCCCAGCGAATACTGCGTTCGACAAACTGGCTAGCGTTCGTCGAACGCGATGGCGGTTCGTTGAACATGCTACGCTAGTCGTTCGACGAACGCGCTACGCTAGCCATTCGACAAACGCGCTACGCTAGCCGTTCGATGAACCGTTAGACGAACGCGCTACGCTAACAGTTCGACGAACGCGCTATGCTAGCCATTCGACGAACACGCTACGCTAGCCATTCGACGAATGCGCTACGCTAGCCGTTCGACGAACCGCCCGATGAACGCGCTACGCTAGCCGTTCGAGAAGACATATATATCGTCGAGAAGATGACATATATCGTCGAGAAGATGACATATATCGTCGAGAAGACATATATATATCGTCGAGAAGACATATATATATATATATCGTCGAGAAGACATATATATCGTCAAGAGGATATACATATATCGTCGAGAAGACTAAAACATCGTCTTGACAATCAAGACAATATTATTCAACACTTAGCAGCAGGATTCTTCCTCCAATTTCTCCAAACACTCTTGTGTGCGACCCCATAGGCTCATATCGCATTGGCAGTGAGACTAGATATTTGGCCACTTCCAGATCACCATGGAAAACCAACAGTAGGGATTGAGGCCACCCGCAAGGGGAGCCTCCATGCCATCTACCGTCGAAACGTTGCTTCAACCTCCCGAGCCCCACCCCCAGGGGAGAAGATCATGTTCTCATCAAAGGATATGTCGGTGCACGAATATCCCTTATGCGACATGCTTGTGTTCGAGGTCGTGATTGAGAATTTCACAATCTTCTGAATCCTGGTATATAACGGGAGTTTGGTGAACATGGTTTTCAAGTAAACCTTCAATGAAATGAAGGTGGAGGCATGGAGGTTGGTCGTGTCGTACGTGCCGCTCTTGGGTTTTTCAAGGGAAAGGAAGGAAGTTGAGGGAGGAGTCGAGCTCCTGTTCACCTTAGGGGGGACATCAAAGAGCTATCGGTTCATCATCGTGGATGCACCAAGAAGCTACAGCGCGATCTTCGGGCGCCCCCTCATCAGCACCTTCAAGTGTGTGCCCTACTCCTACCATCAATGCTTAAAATATAGTATAGAAGGACTGCAAGTACGGGTCCGGGAAGACCCCAAGATGGTCTGCTAATGCTATATCACGGTGGTCAACATTATCTCGTAGAAGGAGGAAGAAGAGGAGGTGGATAAGGTGATAGAGATCTTGGCCAGGTTAGAGGTGGAGATGAAAGAAGTCATCAGCGGCGGGGAAGGCAGGAGACGGTGTGCATCAGCGGGGTGCTCAGCGAGGAAGATCAGGAGGAGGTCCGGAGATGCATCCAGCAAAACATGGACATCCTCGCCTGGAGCGTTGCAGAGATGTTAGGCATCAATGCAGATGTGGCATGACACCGCCTCAACCTCGATCCAGGCATCCTCCCCATCATCCATAAGAAGAGAGCCGTATCAACCACCCTCATCGGGCCGATTAGGGAGCAAGTAGATAAGCTGCTTGAGGCAGGCTTTGTAGAGAAGATCCAGTATCTAGGTTGAGTCTCCAGTGTTGTAATGGTAAACAAGAGTGGTGGGAAGTGGAGGATGTGTATTTACTTTTCCCTATTAAATAAAGCATATCCTAAAAATTATTACCCCTTGCCTCGAATCGACGCGCTGGTGGATTCAGCTGTCGATTTCCCGTTGATGAGTTTTTTGGATGCTTTCTCTGGTTACCATCAAATCCGAATGCACCCACTATATGTTAGGGATGTCTCCTTCATCATGGATGATGGGTGCAACTGCTATAATATGATGCCCTTTGGGTTAAAAAATGTGGGAGCAACTTATCAAAGGATGATGGACCAAATCTTCAGGGAGCAGAAGGGGAGGAATCTGGAAGTGTATGTGGATGATCTCATGGTGAACAGTAAGGATGTGGAATCCCACCTGCGAGATCTAGCGGAGAATTTTGCAACACTCTGTAGATACAAGATGAGACTCAACCCTTCCAAATATGTGTTTGGAGTTAGTTGTTGAAAATGTTGAAGTGGAAGTTGGCGGTCTGGAGAGGTGATCGCACGGTCTGCCTAACCGCGCGAGCTGGCAGTCTCCTCCTACGGTCTGATCTCTTTGGTCTAGCCGCAGGTCTATTCGGTCTGACCGCCGTTCAATGTTCAAGGTGCCGAGGTGAGGCCGCGCGGTCTGGTTTGTGAGACCGTGTGGCGTGTTGTTCTGTACTGTGCGGGTTAAACTGTTAACCGCGCGGTCTGTTCTCTGGGGGGGATAGTCCGGTCTGGTGGCAGTCCGAGCTCCTATGGTGCGCGCAGACTAAGGCATTCTTATTCGCGCGGTCTCTGGTTTGTGAGCACATAGTTGGTCCTTCAGCGATCTGCTGGTATATGTGGTCACTGGCGTTTAGTCGACTTGGCGGGTTGTTGCCCTAGTCGGCTTGGTGGTGTTCGCGGTCTCTGAAGGAGGACGTGTTTAGGCGAACGTTGGTAGTGGGCGACATGACCATGCGAGTTGTCATGATCGCACGGCTTCTTGGAGGAGTGGCGATCTTCAGCCAAGGGTGAAGTCGGCGAGCTCACGGCGCAGAGCGATCTTCTGACCGCGCGGGTTGACCGGTCTTGGTCATGCGATCAGATGGCGGTGACTCTATCTCATAGGGTGGTGAATGGATCAGGTCACATGCCTATATATAGGAGTCACTGTAGCAGCAAAATCATCGCACCAAGTGTAAGCTGAGCTCGCGCCTATTTCTTGCGGTCTCATTCTTATGACCGGCCGGTTAGCTGATTGAACTTTTCTTGTGCAGCTTCTGCGGATTATGCAGGCAGCCGCGGTCACCTTCTCTTCTAAGGTGTTCGAGCGGTCTCGTGACTTGCAGTGCGGGTTGCTGGAGTTCGGGAGAATCAGTGGAGTTCGGGAGGTCGCGAAGGTTCAGTTGGTGTTGATCAGGTCGCTGGCTTTGTGTGTTCGGGCGGTCTTGTTTCCTAGTCGTGCGAACAGCCAGGTCGGGCGGTCAGGCGGTATCAGGATTTCAGACCGCTGGTTATCTTTTCTCAGCTTGTTTTTCTCCTGTTTTTTGTGTACTGGTGAAATCATGACTCGCCATGTATACCTCGCACTGTAATGAAGACTTTTGTTATTATCAATAAAAACGGTGTTGCTTCACGTGCTTCTGGTTGTTGGCTATTGCTTTGAGATGTACTATTCCTGCTCACTCCTAGATCTACAGAAATTTTTCACATGGTATCAGAGCTAGGTTGGAGTGGATAGAGCAGTGAATGTCTCAAGTTGACATCGCCTTTGTGAAGAAGGAACCAGTGGTATAGCCATGGAAGCAGGTTTTGCAAGAGGTCTTGGGATTGAGATGCTCAACTTGACTAACTTCAAGAAGTGGAAGTCATGTATGCAGAGTTATCTTCTGGGCGAGGACCTCTGGGAGGTTGTTGGAGGAGATAGCACGGAGGAAGTTGTCCCAGCTGGGGATAATGGTCATGAGGTGAGGAACTGGAGGAGGATTAATGCGAAAGAAGAGTTCACTCTGAAGAGGGCAATATCACCTGACCTATTCGATCACATCTTGGGGTGTGGATCAGCTGCATAGATCTGGAGAGCCCTGGATGGGCTGTTTAACAAGAAGAATGTAGCGAGGCTACAGTTTCTGGAAAATGAGATGGCCAGGTCAGCTCAGGGTGATCTTTCTATCTCTACATTCTTCCTGAAGATGAAGAACTTATGCGCCGAGATTTCAGCGTTGGATCCTGATGAGCCAATTTCTGAGGCGAAGCTTAAGAGGCACATCATCCGTGGCTTGCGGAAGGAGTATGTGGCCTTTGTAACGTCGGTGCAGGGTTGGGCAAATCAACCGTCTCTGTTGGAGCTGGAGAATCTGCTTGCGTCGCGGGAGAGTCTGGCAAGGCAGATGGCGGGGGTGTTAGTGTCTAGGGGAGATGGCGAAGTTCTCTTCACGGGGAAGAAGAAGAAATGGGATAAGAAGAAGAAGACCACCGGAGGCAATGGGCCTTCAACTTCAGGTCAGCAGGAGAGGGGTTATGCTCCTAAGGCTGAAGGGAAGAAGAAGGGAGAAGGACCCAAGTGCTTTAGATGCGGAAAGCTTGGTCATATAAGGAAGGATTGCCGGGTGAATCTTCAGCCAGGGCATGCTGCTGCAGGGAAGGAGGAAGCTGAGGCCAGACAGAATGATGGAGGATGGGGAGGAGCTTTCTCGACTTCTATCGGAGTTGCGGCTCCTATCAACTATCAGGAGGACTGGATCGTGGACTCGGGGTGTGGTCATCACAACACCGGGGACGAGTCGAAGCTTTCTTCAGCACATCCTTACTCGGGTAATGATGTTATCATAACTGCTGATAATACCGTGCATGCTGTCGAGAAGGTGGGGGTTATTTCCTTGGGCAGTGATAGAGGGCCTCTAACTTTGAAGAGCGTCTATCAGGTGCCTGGAATGAAAACAAAAACCTCTTCTCCGTGACCAACGCTGTAGACGCTGGGTATCACGTTCTATTCGGCCCAACAGAAGTGAAGTTTCTAAGAAACATTGAGGCGGTGAAGTCCGAGGTTGTTCATGTCGGGAAAAGGGCAAAAGACTTGTTCGTTTTATCGACAAGTTCTTATGTCGACAAGATGAGGACCAATGATAGTGCTGTTATATGGCACGAGAGGTTGGGGCATGTAGGGATGGACAAGCTGAAATCTATGGCAGTTAAAGGTCTGGTCAAGGGCCTGCCTAGTCTATCTTCCTACGGTGACGGTCATGTTTGCGCGGGATGTCAGTTCGGCAAGTCTCATCAACTACCGTTTGATAAGTCGCAGACAAGGAGTAGTGTGTCGTTGGAGTGCATCCACGGTGACTTGATGGGACCGACTGCTACCCCAAGCCTCGGAGGCAGCAGATATATGATGGTGCTGATCGATGATTACACCAGATATGTCTGGGTTTATTTTTTGAAAGAGAAGGCGGAGGCGTTTGCCAAATTTGTGGAGTTCAAGGAGCTAGTGGAGGGTCGGCTAGTCCTGCGGGTTAAGAAGCTGAGAACTGACAATGGGGGGGGGGAGTTCACCTCTGGTGAGTTCTCTAGTTTTTAAATGAAGGTGGGCATCCGGAGGGAGCTTACTTGTGCACATACTCCACAACAAAATGGAGTTGCAGAGCGGAAGATCCGTCATCTGACGGAGACCTGCAAATGTTGGCCGCATGCCAAGAGTATCCCAAGGTCCTTCTGGGCGGAGGGAATGTCTTGTGCTGCCTACGTCATCAATAGGATACCTCTCAGTCCCATCAACATGTTGACACCGCATGAGATGATGTTCCAGGAGATTCCAAGCGTGGCACACCTTCAGGTGTTTGGTTCCACCTATTATGTGCACGTTCCAGATGCACTTCGGATGAAGCTAGATGCGAAAGCAAGGAAGTTAGTCTTCGTGGGATATGATGATCGGAAGAAGGGCTGGAAGTGCATGGACCCAGAGACTCAGAGATTTGTTGTATCTCGCGACGTCATGTTTGATGAGGTGACGTCTTACAAGGGAAGTGCTGGTGTTGTGTTACCAGAAAGCAAGGTGGAGGAGCAAGAGAGAGCTGTGGAAAATCTTCAGGTGGAGCTGCCTTTGTCACCAGGTGGTCCATCTACTTCTAGTTCTGAGACGGAGGCTTCTGGATCAGGAAGCAGGGGGAGCGATGCTCCTAGTACGTCTGGAAGGGGAGCTAGGGAAGAAGAAGCTGAAGGTAATGCGATTCAGGGGAAGGAGCTGAGGAGATCGAAGCGAACGATCATTGCCCCTGATCGCTATGCGGGAGGAAATATGGTGAGCTTTGTCTCGTGTTTCTTTGCTGGCCCCTTGGATGAGCGGGAACCAGTGAGCTTTGAGAAGGCCAAAGGCGTGAAGCAGTGGGATTCGGCCATGGAAGAAGAGATGGCAGCTCTTGAGAAGAATGAGACTTGGTCTCTGATGCCCAAGCTCATAGGCATCATCCATGTGACATGCAAGTGGGTCTACAAGCTTAAGAAGAAGGCAGATGGTAGTATCGAGTGGTACAAGGCTCGCCTTGTGGCTCAGGGATTCTCACAGCAATACGGTGAAGACTATGAAGAGACATTCAGTCCGGTGGCGAAAATGACTTCAGTTCGGTTTGTGATTGCCTTGGCGGCGTTTTGGGGATGGGAGATTTAGCAGCTCGACGTAAAGAATGCTTTCTTGTACGACGAGATTGACAAAGGTATCTTCATGGTGCAGCCGCCAGGCTTCGTATCTGAAGATTTTCCAGACTATGTCTGTAAGCTGAAGAAGGCTCTGTATGGGTTGAAGCAAGCGCCAAGGGCGTGGTACGGGAAGATTGCAGAATATCTCCTATTCTGCGGATTCGTTGCTTCAGACTCTGACTCGAGCTTGTTTGTCAAGAAGAGCGGGGAGCTTCAAGTCATCGTGCTGCTTTACGTCGACGATATGATCATGACGGGGAATTCTAAGGAGGAGGTAGCAAAGCTTCGAGCTGAGCTATTTATCAGGATTGAGATGAAGGACTTGGGTGAGCTTCACCATTTCCTTGGACTCAAAGTGCAGAGGAAGGGAAGTGGAGTGTTGGTGTCCCAGGCTGGATATGCGGAGAGAATCGTGGAGCGATTCGGCATGAAGGAAGGGAAGTGCATTTCTACACCTCTGGAGAAGGCCATGAAACTTCGGAAGGATGAGGGAAGGATTCTGGAAGATCCGCTTGTGTTCGAGCTCTAGTTGGGAGCTTGATTTATTTGACGATCACTAGGCCGGATATTGCATATGCAGTTGGCAAGGTGAGTCGATATATGGCGGAACCACGGATGCCTCATCTTCTAGCGTCCATGAATATTTTGAAGTATGTCAAGGCGACTACATATATGGGTCTCCTATACAGGAGGGATGCGGGCTTCGAGGTGCATGGGTACATGGATGCTGATTATGGGGGAGATTCGGATGATCGGAAGTCAACATCTGGATTCGTCTTCATGGCGGGCCCCACGGCTATATCATGGTGCAGCAAGAGGCAGGACTCCGTGTCTGTCTCTACCACGGAAGCGGAATACAAGACTTCGGCCGTGGCAGCTCAGGAATCCATCTGGCTTAGAAGGTTGGTGGTAGACGTCCATAAGGAGGTTCGGTGTCCGACTTTGCTCCGCGGCGACAATGAGAGTGCACTCAAACTGGTTACTAATCCAGATTATCACGCGAGGACCAATCATATCGAGATCGAGCATCATTTCAATCGTGAGAAGGTGTTGGAGGGGTCTCTTTCTGTCGACAATGTTCGGAGTCAGGACAACGTCGCTGACATATTCACAAAGGCGCTGGCGAAGGGGTCGTTCACTCGGCTAAGGAGTTTACTTGGGTTGTTTTCAAATTCCCACTTTAAGGGGGAGTGTTGAAAATGTTGAAGTGGAAGTTGGCGGTCTGGAGAGGTGATCGCGCGAGCTGGCGGTCTCCTCATGCGGTCTAATCTCTTTGGTCTAGCCGCAGGTCTATTCGGTCTGGCCGCCATTCTGTGTTTAAGGTGTCGAGGTGAGGCCGCGCGGTCTGGTTTGTGAGACCGCGTGGCGTGTTGTTCTGTACTGTGCGGGTTAAGCTGTTAACCGTGCGGTCTGTTCATTGAGGGGGCAGTCCGGTCTGGTGGCTGTTCGGGCTCCTGTGGTGCGCGCGGACTAAGGCATTCTTAGTCGCGCGGTCTTCGGTTTGTGTGCGCATAGTTGGTCCTTCGGCGATCTGCTGGTATATGCGGTCACTGGCGTTTAGTCGACTTGGCGGGCTGTTTCCCTAGTCGGCTTGGTGGTGTTCGCGGTCTCTGGAGGAGGACGTGTTTAGGCGAACGCTGGTGGTGGGCGACATGACCGTGCGAGTTGTCATGATCGCGCGGCTTCTTGGAGGAGTGGAGATCTCCGGCCAAGGGTGAAGTCAGCGAGCTCACGGCGTAGAGCGATCTTCTGACCGCGCGGGTTCACCAGTCTTGGTCACGCGGTCAGATGGCGGTGACTCTATCTCATAGGGTAGTGACTGGATCAGGTCGTACGCCTATAAATATGAGTCACTGTAGCAGCAAAATCATCGCACTAAGTGTAAGCTGAGCTCGTGCCTATTTCTTGCGATCTCATTCTTGTGACCGGCTGGTTAGCTGATTGAACTTTAATTGTGCAGCTTCTGCGGATTGTGCGGGCAGCCGCGGTCACCTTCTCTTCTAAGGTGTTCGGGCG
Organism: Dactylorhiza incarnata; assembly: GCA_033032865.1. NCBI lineage: Eukaryota > Viridiplantae > Streptophyta > Magnoliopsida > Asparagales > Orchidaceae > Dactylorhiza > Dactylorhiza incarnata. The sequence goes on from JAWHQI010001396.1 coordinate 71,736, forward strand.
ATCTCGTGACTTGCAGTGCGGGTTGCTGGAGTTCGGGAGAATCAGTGGAGTTCGGGAGGTCGCGGAGTTTCAGTTGGTGTTGATCAGGTCGCTGGCTTTGTGTGTTCGGGCGGTCTTGTTTCCTAGTCGCGCGAACAGACAGGTCGGGCGGTCAGGCGGTCTCAGGATTTCAGACCGCTGGTTATCTTTTCTCATCTTGTTTTTCTTCTATTTTTTGTGTACTGGCGAAATCATGTCTCGCCATGTATACCTCGCACTATAATGAAGACTTTTGCTATTATCAATAAAGACGGTGTTGCTTCATGTGCTTCTGGTTGTTGGCTATTGCTTTGAGCTGTACTATTCCTGCTTACTCCTAGATCTTCGGAAATTTTTCACATTAGTAAGGGGAAGTTACTTGGCCATCTGCTCACCCCGGTCGGTGTCGAGCCTAATCTAGATAAGGTCAAAGCCATCTTGGATCTAGAATCGCCAAAGAATGCCAAAGAAGTTCAAAGGCTGATGGGTAAGTTGGCATGGTTGAGCAGGTTCCTCTCCCGGGTCGGGGAGAAGTGGTCACCTTTCTTCAAATCTCTATGGAGAAATCAGAAGTTTGAATGGTCGTAGGAGTGCGAGGCGGCATTCCAATCCCAAAAGAGGTAGATGACGCAAGCTCCTATGTTGCAAGGGCCGAGAGAAGGAGAAGATGTGTTCCTCTATCTAGGGGTGGGCACCGAGATAGTAAGCTCGGTCCTGGTCCAAGAAGAGGGAAAGAGGCATCTTTCAATTTATTATGTCAGTCCGGTCCTGAAGAAGGGGGGCTCAGATACCCTATTTTAGAAAAGTTGGCGTTTGTCTTAATCATCTCGGCCAGGAAGCTCCGGCCTTACTTCCAGGCGCATTCAGTCAAGGTAGTGACCGACCACCACCTTTACAACATCATGGAAGGGGTGGAGCACTCAGGTCGGCTAGAAAAGTGGGCAGTAGAGCTCAGAGATTTTGATGTCTCCTTTGCTCCGTGAATGGCAATGAAGGCGTAGGTAGTGGCGGATTTCCTGGTAGAGTATGTGGTCGAAGCGGGAGACTCAGAGCTCCCCGAGGTGGCAGCCTGGGAGATATTTGCAGATGGGGCATCAGGAAAACACTCCCTAGGAGGGGGGTGGTTCTGGTAAGCCTGCATGGGACGAGAATCGAATAGGCGCTTGATATCCATTTCCCTGTTACCAACAAGCAGGCCGAGTATAAGGCAGTAGTGGTCGGCCTTTGCCTGGCATGTGAGATGGGGATCCGAGACGTTAAAGTATTCACATATTCGATAGTGGTGGCCTCCCAAGTCTGGGGGAGTTTGATACTAGAGATTCGACCCTCCAAAGGTACTTGATGAAGGTCAAGGATCTCGTCAGCCAATTCCGCATATTCTAAATCCAGCATGTACCAAGAGAGGAGAACGCTTAAGTGGACTCCCTGGAAAAGTACGGACCCCGGGCCAGGGGAACAGTGACGGAGTTGTTCCGCCTATCCATCGAGGAAGGCGAGCAGATAGAGATCGATTAGAAGGCCTCATGGATGGATCCACTTGTCACAATTTTGTCCTCGGGCAAGTTTCTGGAGGGGATTCCGGATAAAAGGCGATTCAGGTATAAGTCAGCCTATTACCTGATGTAGGAAGGGAGTTTGTATCAAAAAACTATCATCGTTCTGTTGACGAGATGCATGGCCGAGGAAGAAGTCCCAAGGTTCCTGGAAGAAATCCACTCAGTGGAGTGTGACGGTCACTCCGGGCGTCGGACTTTGGAGAAGAAGGTGCTGAAGCAGGGGTATTTCTGGCCGACCATCCGGAAGGATACCATGGAGTTTGCAAAAAAGTGTCAGAAGTGTCAGCTCTTCGCGCCACTTCAGCTCAACCCGTGTAGAGGCTCAGGACTATCACGGCACCCTGGCCTTCTGCCATCTAGGGAATGGATCTGGTCAGCCCGCTCCCTTAGGCCAGCGGACAAAGAAGATTTCTCCTAGTCATTATTGACTATTTCTTAAAGTGGATGGAGGTCAAGGCTCTAGCAAAAATAACCTCGCAGGTAATAAGGAACTTCATATGGTGGGAAATAATTTGCAGCTATGGGCTCCTCCTCGCCATAGTGACCAACAATGGGCCGCAGTTTGTCAGCGAGGAACTCACCAGCTCCTGCAGTCAGTTGGGTATAGACCTCCGCTTCACCTCGGTTCACCATCCCCGAAGTAACAGGTAGGTAGAGGCGGCAAACAAGGTTATTGTCAACTTATTGAAGAAGAAGGTGGAAAATTTGAAGGGAAATTGGGTGGAACGGCTTCCCTCGGTCTTGTGGGCCTTAAGAACGATGCCCAACTCAGCAATGAGAGAGACTCTGTTTAGGCTCTCTCATTGATCAGAGGCAGTACTGTCGGTGGATTTCGAGGTCAAAACCACCATGGTTGCAGTTGTAGATGTTGACCCAGAAATCGGCGATCCTACCCTGGGAGGCCTCTTTTGCTACATTTTTGCAGATTATACGCCCGGGAAGGATTAGACCTCACGCGAAGGCACTTTTTACACCCGAAGTGGTAAGAAGGGGCAGCCTCATCCTTCAAACCGCCCAAGTGGGGCGGCGTCTCCATTCAAACCGCCCAAGTGGGGCGGCCTCTCCATTCAAACCGCCCAGGTGGGGCGGCTTCTCCCTTCAAGTCGCCCAGGTGGAGCGGTCTCTCCCTTCAGACCGCGCGGGTAGGCGGCCTCCTCCTTCAGTCCGCGCGGGCAGGCGGCCTCCTCCTTCAGGCCGCGCGGGTAGGCGGCCTCCTCCTTCAGTCCGCGCGGGTAGGCGGCCTCCTCCTTCAGTCCGCGCGGGTAGGCGGCCCCCTCCTTCAGTCCGCGTGGGTAGGCGGCCTCCTCCTTCAGTCCGCGCGGGTAGGCGGCCTCCTCCTTCAGTCCGCGCGGGTAGGCGGCCTCCTCCTTCAGTCCGCGTGGGTAGGCGGCCTCCTCCTTCAGTCCGCGCGGGTAGGCGGCCTCCTCCTTCAGTCCGCGCGGGTAGGCGGCCCCCTCCTTCAGTCCGCGCGGGTAGGCGGCCCCCTCCTTCAGTCCGCACGGGTAGGCGGCCTCCTCCTTCAGTCCGCGCGGGTAGGCGGCCTCCTCCTTCAGTCCGCGCGGGTAGGCGGCCTCCTCCTTCAGTCTGCGCGGGTAGGCGGCCTCCTCCTTCAGTCTGCGCGGGTTGGCGGCCTCCTCCTTCAGTCCGCGCGGGTAGGCGGCCTCCTCCTTCAGTCTGCGCGGGTAGAACTCCTGTCACCGGCTCACCGGAGGTGACGACATCGACCCAGAGCCTATAAATAGGACCCTCGACCATGAAGAAGGGACAGGCAAGTTGGGGGCAAAACCGGCGGCTAGAAACAGTCAGACCGCACCATGTTGCGACCTGTCCGGGCGACCTGTCCGGGCGACCTGTCCGGGCGACCTATCCGGGCGACCTGTCCGGGCGACCTGCCCGGGCGACCTCAGCGACCTGTCCGGGCGACCTCAGCGACCTGTCCGGGCGACCTCAGCGACCTGTCCGGGCGACCTCAGCGACCTGTCCGGGCGACCTCGGCATACAGCCCGCGCGGCTTACTCTTTTCTTACCCGCAACTCTCTTGTATTCATTCTATTTTCCATGTACTAAACACAATGAGCTGTAATATAGATTATTAAATAAAGGGAAAGCCCGTCGCAGGAGTGACATTTGCCGCGGCGGGCGAAGTCTGGCCTCGCCGCAAGCTAGCGGCCCTCTCTTCTTCTCTTCTCCCCTCTTCACTCGCAACTCAAGTAACCAGCTGCTCGCGGCCTCCTTTTCCCCTATTTCCTCGAGTAGATCGTGGAGCTGCCATTTCGGATTCAACAGTAGAGGAAGGGGATGAAGAGTGGACGATGGACAATATGGAAGCACAGCGGCTCTCCCTGGACATGGTTGAGGAACTTTGGGGCCTGACAACAATTCAGCAAGAGGAAGTGAAGCGATGAATGGCCAGGTACTTTGATAAAAAAAAACATTAGAGTTAAACAATTCACCCGGGAGACCTATTCCTAAAGAAGGTCGACGTCGCGGGAAGATCAACAAATGTAAGAAAGCTTCATGCCAATTGGGAAGGACCTTATGTAATCTTGGAAGCCTGAACTCAAGGGGTGCCGCCTTCAAAACGTCGAGGGGACTCCCCTCGGTAATACTTGGAGTGGCGATGACCTCAAACGTTTTTAGCCTTAATAAATTTCGAGCATCCTTTTGGATAGACTTTGCACTTATGTCTTGGACTTACGCCTAGGAACCTTAGAAAATATGGTTTTTATTTTACCTCCCCCAAGAGAGGAGCCGTTGCACGGGCTCTCACGGGCCTGCGAGCTAGTGCCCCGGGTGTAAAGAGTGTTTTGGTTTACTCTGTTTTGGTTTACTCTATTTATCCTTTTGGATAGCCTTAATAAATATTTATTCCTTAATTTACATAGAAAATATCTATTTTATTTAAAAACTATATAAAAACTATACTAAAAATATATATATTTTGCTACTCATCAGCTGTCTCTAGAAGATTTGGACGAGTAAGGCCGTTTTCCGTCGATCTAAGGCAAGTGGTGATTATGCACTCTCTTCCTCACTTTACTCTCTTAAAGTTAGATATTTCTCGGAATTGTATTCACCTAATACATTACCTCGTTGCTGCGATAACTCGCTATCGTTTTGTTCGCCTCGTCATTTGATTGTAGTGTCACTTTATCCGTCGTATTAACTTGAATGTTACACTTGTAAGTTTGTATCGTTATTTGATCCTTGCGTGGGTTAGCGAGTCGAATCGCTTAAACTGTTATGTCAATGCAACCAAAGGTGTCGCCTCCTCCGTCGTTGAAATTATTTATAAACCTTAGAGTTCATGTCTAGCTGAAGGTGGTGCTTGTTAAACCTCAAGCAAAGTTTGCTCGGAATTTGGTATTTAATTCCGCTACATGCTCCTGGTATCCCTTTTGTCTGCATACATTGCTTCGATTGTGCATCATGAGTTCTGTCTGGATTAAATCCTTGTCGATTGTCTTCCTTATAGGTCCAGTCTTCATCGGTCTGCATCCCCTCCCGTCGATTTCATAATTTCTTTGTTCTTCTACACACATTCTACCTATTAACTGCGTGTATTCGGCCTGTTGACCGCCTAATTTTATCATCGGCCTGATTTGAGACTTCATACCATCCGCATGACTTATACTCCCCTTTCTCTTGCATATCACAATTTAAGTTAATATTTGTTCTCTTAGCCCTTGTATCCGCCTAACCTGATTTCGATTGCATAAGTTCGATTGCTTAAGTCCTTCGTCGAGTGTGTGTACGAAGGTATCTTCTTTGTCATGGGATGTCTGTATGTGGTTGATTTATCTCATAATGATTGCACGATGAATCTGCACAGGTTGTGCTTTGATAATTACTGGCGGCAGGTTCGCTAACCGCAAGACTTCACTTACTTATCCCTTACCCACTATATAATACTGATTCGTCCCCTTGTACAATTTAAGTCATGTATTGGCTACTTGTCGGTTGGGTAAGCATTGTTGGTTGACCGCTTGGGTATTCCCGATAACGATTGTATCGTTCATAGTCTTTTAGGATGATTCCATGTGAGGGTTTTGTCGGGTTCTGCCCGTAGGTTGTTTTCTCCTTGTAGTGTTTCGACGCTAAATCTTGTATGACGACGTCTTGCTGAAATCTTCAACTCGCTTAAGTAGAATGTTAGTCTAGGAGTTGAACTTTGAATAGTGTGCTTCTAGTTGTCGTGTCAACTGGGTAATCACGTCTTTTGGATCGTCGCCTCGTTAGGAGGAATGATTTAACTGAATCTTGTCGGTATCGGAATACCGTTAGATGGCTAGTGTTTCCCCATTTATTTTGGAAATATGTGTTGTTAGGGTCTTGGACTTGTACATGGATGGTCTGCGTAGTTACGTCGACCCTATTTTCAGTTTGGCCTGAGTTCTTTGTCGACTTCGTAGTTCAGAACCGTCATAATAAATGCATGGGTTTATATATGTATATGTATATGATATGGTTTGGGTGTGCGCGTTGTGGCTTACACCACCGGCACAGTGCCCTTTTGTTGGGGGCTATACTCGCCCTGTTTGTGAGCTATACTCGCTCTATTTTTACTATTGGTGGGCAGTGGATAGAGGACCGCCACCTCAGTTGTTTGGAGCCATACTTGCTCCATTTGGGTCGGTTAGTCGTGTGAGCTAAGAGCCACCGCCGCAGTGCCTCTGTTATGGACTGTTGGTTTGTGTGGACTAGAGTTGCCTGCACGAGACCCTTGTTGCCTAGAGCTGATCAGTCTCTTATGAATATGAACACGAATATGATTATGAAATCTGGTATTATATATATAGCTATGCATTTCTTTTGTTTCTGTTAGTGAGATCTCTTGATTTTAGCCATTTAGCTGGTTTCTCTCCCTGTTTCTGCACTCTAGTACTGACTTCTGTTGCAGGCTGTTTGTTTATCTCCCATTTACGTGGAGGTTTGCTTAGCTCTTTTTGCTTTCTTGCACCACTTGCAACTTGTTTCTAAGGTGTTCTTCTTTTGAATGCCTCAGGTTCAGAGCAGTAGCAGGTTCGTCTTGTAAAGCTCGAGGTTTCTGTGCTGCAGATTGTGGCAGCGGTTGTCTCACCTCCTCCAGTGAGGTAGTTTGGTCTTTCTGACTAGATTTTGTTCTTATGGGTTCGTGTCAGTATTGACGCCCATAGTGTTTTGTTTGTTGTTAGACTACTTGCTCGTGTTTACTGCTGTTACCTATTGTTGTTTCTTACACTTGCTCTCTGGGAAGGATTTATGTTAGGATGCATGTTAGTTACTTTAAATATAAAAAAACTGCATTTAACTTAGATTCATCGCATATCTTTAACTGAAAGCCACCATATTTGAACGTTATAAAACTTTTTTTTATTACTTATAATAAATCTAGAGTCATGCATAACATTAGCTGTATGTTAGGTCTTCGGGCTCATTTAGGACCATAAAAGAATTGAATCAAGTAATTCTCCGCTGCGACCACATATACTTTTACTCGTGGACTAGTTGATCCACTGAACCGAGGGACACGGTTCTCAACTTAAACTTAAATATTGTTTTATCATAATAACTTGTATTTTCATAAAAGGGCATTAGATTAGGAGTTTGTCTGAGCGTCTGCAGTTGTCCCCTGCACGGCATGGTATCACGGCGCGTATTTTCTCTCACTCTGATATATTTTAAATATTGAGAAAATGCGGGTTGTGACAAAGGCTAAATACATTCCTTTTTATTAATTAAATTTTAATTATGGCACGGGACGTAGCCCGAGATACAAGCACCAAAACACCCTAAGAATAGGGTCATCATGAAATAAGCACTACGCAATGATTCATAAAGGTCCAGGGTTCTCACACAAACATAAGGACATAAAGGAATAAGCAAGGGAGAAATAAAGTAGCAACACAGGACTTCTCGAGAACAAAAGGAGACTGCACAGGTCTCTCGAGAAATAATCATAGGATCTGAATAGGAATACTCGAGAAGTAAATAGGGTCAGAACATTACCTCTCGAGAATTTAAGGGAGCCAGGACAATCACCTCTCGGGAGCAAAAAGAAGGCAAGCACACATCTCTCGAAAACTTGAAGGAAGCAGGCAAACCTCTCGAGAAGAGGCAGACGGGAATAGAAACAGCAGAAAAAGGAAAAACAGGATGTTCGTCGAACGGGGTTCGACGAACACAAGACTGTTCGTCGAACGCCGTTCGACGAACACGAGGGCGCTCGTCGAACGCGGAAAATGTTCGACGACTCAAGGCCGTTCGTCGAACGCCGTTCGACGAACACCAAACCGTTCGTCGAACGCCGTTCGACGAACACCAAACCGTTCGTCGAACGCCGTTCGACGAACCCAAGATCCGATCGACAAATTTTAATTTTGTTCGTCGATCGCAGGAAGAAAGGAAAAGAATTGAATTTCTCGAGAAATTCTGATCTGTCGGGAAATTTAATGCTACAGGTAAAATAAATCTGAAGGCTGATCTCTCGAGAATGAAATGCTACAGGAAGGGATAAGTAGAAGTCTCGAGAACTAAGAGGAAAAAGACTGACTTCTCGAGAACTAAAAGAATTCGGCAGACAAAGGCTGGCTTCTCGAGAACTAAAAGAATTCGGCAGACCAAGGCTGACTTCTCGGGAAATCATGATTTTAGGCAGAGTTCTCGAAAGATTAAAGAAACTAGGCAGATAAGACACTACTCGAGAATTATAAGGCATTTCTCGAGATATTCATCAAAACAGCAGGTCAAAATTAGAACTGAAGGGGAAAACTACTGATTATCAAGCCAAAACTCAGAAAAAAACCATCAAGCCAAAAACACTACCAGCAACTATGAACAAGCAAAACAGTGCTTCAAGAAAAGAAAATAAGAAGAAGGAGGAGAAAGCCACTTGCCTCAAATCTTGCAAAAAAAAACCAATTTCACCGCTCCGAAAGCTAAGGATCCGCCAAAGAAACACTCAAGCACCACAACCTGAAACTTTTCGGACCAAAGAGGACCAAAGAGGAGGGTTAGGTCACTACCCTAACTTCAAATTTCACTAAACGGAAAAAGCTACCACTAGGACGAAGATCTCGCCGAGAGCTTTCCGAATCCACTCTCCAAACACGATTCTGACCACTACAGCCTTCGAATCGTCGGTCGGAAGCTCCACGACACTCCGCTCTCGCCTTTATCGCTCGGCGGCTGGTTTGGGATCGATGGAGAAGATAATGAATAGGGAAGGATATTTAGGTATTTATAAAAACCTAAATTTATTATTTATTATTAAATAATACCCCAATTACTTAAATTGCGAGGGCGACCAGATCATCTCGGATTTCTACGAAAATCGCTCCTTAACTGGAGCCGTACTAGGCCGACGTGTTAATAATTATTTTCATCACATCTACTACGCTTCCTGAACGCTCACGGCCGCACAGGTTAATTACACGACGACGGAAAAGAACTTCTCGTCGTCGTCTTTTTCGATCGATAAGTTTTAGGCCCTATTTTACGCTTTCTAAAATTATCGTTTTTACCGACCACTCTCGTCCTCAAATATTTATTGCGAAAGTAGATGTCAAGCCCGCTTGCTTCGATGGATTCTCCTTCTACAGGAATTTGATTTAAAAATCCAGGACAAGAAGGGGGTTGAAAATTTAGCGGCCGACCACCTCTCTCGTTTAGACCGCCCCGTCGTGGAAGCGCTCGTCGAACCGACCCGCATCGACGATAGATTTCCCGAGGAGTGCCTCTTAACTATTAATAATTTAAACAAAACTTCTCATATCCTTGGTTCGCAGATTGCACAAAACTATCTAGTTGCGCGGGTCCTTCCAAAAGACTTTTCAAATAGCAAAAGAAGAAAAAAAAATTTCTGATTTGAAAATTTACTTTTTGGAGGACCATTTCTCTTTCGCGTCTGTGCAGACCAAGTGGTACAGAGATGCGTTTCAAGCGAGGAGTGTGCGCAAATATTGTGACACTGCCACGAGGGGCCGGCCGGGGGCATTATCAAGCCCCCGGACCGTGCGGAAAGCGCTAGAGGCGAACTTTTATTGGCTCACCCTCTTTAAAGATGCTCACAATTTTGTGAGTATGTGCGATAGCTGTTAGTGATCGGGTAATATCTCTCGTCGCGACGAGATACTCCAAAATTTTTATTTAGAATGCGAAATCTTCGATTTATGGGGCATAGACTTCGTAGGCCCCTATCTCACTCTATACTAATCGCTATATTTTAGTGGCGGTCGATTATGTATCTAGATGGCGGAAGCGCAAGCTCTCCCCAATAACGATGCGAGAGTCGTCGTCAAATTTCTAAAAAAATTATTTTCTTCTCGCTTCGGTACGCCTCACGCGATAGTGAGTGATAGGGGTACACACTTTTGCAACGCCCAGTTTGCAAAACTTATCTAAATATGCATCACGCATAAGCTCGCCACCGCCTATCACTCCCAAACAAGTGGCCAAGTAGAGATAGTAAATCAAGAGATTAAGTGAATATTAGAAAACCGTTTCGATGAATAGGAAGATTGGTCGATAAACTAGCTCGACGAGACGCGTTGTGGGCGATCGTACGGCGTACAAGACCGCCATCAGTTGTACGCCCCTATCAATTAGTCTACGGCAAGGCGTGTCATTTAACCGTAGAGTTAGAGCACCGCGCTTTTTGGGCTTTAAAATTTTAAACCTCGATCTAGACTTAGCCTCTAAGAGTAGAAAATTCCAATTAAACGAACTCGATGAATGGTGTGCAAACGCTTACGAGAGTAATAAATTTTATAAGGATTGTTCTAAGTTCTACCACGATCGAAAATTAAATTTCCAAAATTATTTGCGTCGGGCGATCTTGTCCTTTATATAATTCACGCCTTCGTCTTTTTT
>JAWHQI010001397.1:0-82132 GCA_033032865.1 Dactylorhiza incarnata
CTAAAATATCCTTGGCTTCCTTGTCCAAGCTGACTAGGATGATTTCATCTTCAGTCATTTTCTTGGGCACTGTCTTGGGGACATATGACCCTTCATGAACAATTTGAAACATTCTAGGGTCCACTACCTCCATGGATATTCTAGCGCTTACATCACAAAGGCCAAACTTCTTCCTGGAACAAGTAGCTACTCTTGATTCCATAGCTATGATGAATGGACACCCACGGGCAGATCTATTCAAGCTGTTAAGCTTTTCTTTGAACAAACTAGCTTAATACTACTTATTAGTTATTGGGTGTCGACTTATCACCTAGAAGGGGGGGGGGGGGTGAATAGGTATTTCAAATTATTTTTGTTCCCCCTTTGGTGTACTTGTTTTCTGGTTAATAGATCTATAGATTAGAAAAGCACTGCACTGAAAACACGCAAGTACTTATAGAGGTTCCTCAAAACAGGGTGTCTTGAGTAGTCTTCTTTCCCTCAGCGCCTTCCTAGCAGTGTGCTAGGCTCGGCAAACTCCGCCAATGTCTCTGGCCCTCAAGCATTACAACTCAGACCTGCAAGTACCTACATCTTAGGCCTGCAAGCCCCTTCACTTCACCCGAGCCCGCAAGCTCGACACTCAGGCCCTCAAGCCCTACACAGCACAATCCTACAAGTCTTGCCTTCAGCCTAGGCCCGCAAGCCCATTCACTACACTCGAGCCCGCATGATCGACACGTTTGTGTTGGATCTGTAGGCGGCCGTAGAGGGGGGGGTGAATAAGTGTTTTAAAAACTTTAAACTTTAATAAAAACTTTTGATATTTTGGTCGAAGTAAGTTAAATCAAAAGTAAAGAGATAATGAAATTAGAAATGAAATCAATTTTATTAAACAAGAAAAGACATGATTATCATTTATAAAATTGATTACAAAATCTGATTTCAATGATGCTAGAAATCGAAGCGAATAATATGAAAACCCTTTTTGTTTTCTATACCGACTCGTATCCCCACGAACCAGTTGGTTTTAGCCAATCTCTCCCCAGACACGACCTCAAGCCGCTCTAGCCAATCTATCACCAGAAAGGCCTTGAGCACCCCCTAGATCTACTCTCTAGACCTAGTCGCCAACACGAGGTGAATTACTCCCTAATTCCTGCCTAGACCTAGTCGCAAATACGAGGCGAATACACAAAATGATTACAACCATAACATAAAAGGCAAATACAAAATATAAATATGAAACTCCCTATGAGGTAATCTGAAGGAGACGCCGAAGATTCGCTGAAGATCGTTGAAGTCCAAGCGTGTATTCTTCGCGTTGTGTTAGCGTGTTGATCCAAGCCTCCTTTGATTCCTCATGCGTTGTGTTAGCGTGTTGATGCAATCAGTAGTAAGAGACGTCGAAATCATCCAATTTATAGACTTTGAGCTAACACCGGCGTTAAGAGATAACGCTGGGCGTTGACCATGTATAGCAACATATTGATGGCTCGAATCTTTAGAAGAGGAAGGAGATTCTACACTTTAAGAATTGTTTATTTTTAGGCAATATCAACACCGGCATTAAGGCTAACGCGGGTGTTGGGCAAGTCATTCCTAAAGTTCCTCCTGCAATCACGACTGCTTTCTCCTTGCCAAATTCATCGACCGGGGAGCGCCCAGCATTAAGACTAACGCTTGGCGTTGAGTTTCTTTCTTTAATCAGCTGGCACGCCATTTCGTCGAATAATATTGTTGGATCTGTAGGTGCCCTTAGAGGGGGGGTGAATAAGGGTTTTAAAATTTCAGAGATTATGAGAGAAAATAATTCTCAGATACTACCGCCAGCGGTAGTGTTAACGCTCGGCGTTAGTAACAATGAGAATACTCTTACGTTTGAACCATTAGATCACAGAGTACAACTCAGAGATGAAACAATAAACATATTTTCATTAATCATTAACTGGAAGTAAAAACGATTACAAAACTTTTCCCAATAACGCTTGGAAAGAGGCGACCAATGAAAACTCTTTTGGTTTTCTATACCGACCCTTCTCCCAAGGACCGGTTGGCTTTAGCCTATCTCTCCCTAGACAAGGCCTCAAGCCGCTCTAGCCCTTCCCTCATCGGAAATCCTCAAGCACTCCCTAGATCTACACCCTAGACCTAGTCACCAACACGAGGCGAATTTCCCCTAGTCCCTGCAAGGCCCTAGTCGCTGTGTGGCGAGTTCCTCTACCGAACAAAAGATATAAAGGTTACAATAAGAAAAGTAAAACAAGAAACAAACTAGAAACTCCCTCAAAAGTAGAACATGATGTCGATGTAGATGCGATCGTATTGGTCTTCAAAGTTCTTTTGCATTCATGAACATTGATGGAGTTCTTCGGGATGCATCTGAAGGTTCACTCGAGTGCTCTGAAACTAAGGCTCCAATAACTTCTGTAACAGCAAAAACGTAATGGAGGAAGCACCGCTCATTAAATAGATTTGACAGCTACCACCTGCGCTAGTACTACTGCCCAGCGATAATGACACGACGCGCACACGGATCGTGGCAGTTAAGGCAACTTCTGAGCGCAAACGGTTGTGACAGCCTAGCGCGCCGCGGTAACACTATCGCCCCGCGATAGTGTGATTTCCTTACTTCAGCAATATCTCTTTCCAAATTTGCCCTCAATCAACTGCAGATGGGATGTTTCCAAAAGCTACCGCCGTGCGTTAGACCTAACGCGTCGCGATAGTACTTGCCAAACATAGCGACCCATCGACATTCCTTTTTCTCCACTTTCCTTTCTGTCAATAGTTTACAAATATGCTAGCGCCGACGTCAGTGCTAGCGCTCGCGGTAGATCATTTCGTCGGGGGCATCTTCGTTGAGCTGACCTCAGCTTTCGTCGATCTCAATCTGGTTCGTCGAACAGAAACTTGTTTTCGTCGATCTTAATCTTGTTCGTCGAACGACATCATTTTCGTCAAACACCATTTCGTCTTTCGGACGCTAGCTCCAGTGTTAGTGCTAACGCTCGCGCGGTAGAGTAGCAGTTCGTTGATTTATCCTCAGCTTTCGTCGATCATCGAACGCCCTGATATGAATTTCGTCGAACGGAACTAGCGCCAATGGTAGTATTACCGCTCTGCGGTATGGCATTTATTTTGTTGAGCACCGCGGTAGAGCATGCAGTTCGTCGAACGGAGCACCGAGTTCATCGAACCCGGTTCGTCGAACGCAGCATCCAGTTCGTCAAACACAGGATTCCTTCTCAGCGGTTTCTTCTCAACGGTTGTTAGCGCCAGCGGTAGGCATAACGCGACGCGGTAGAGCTTTCAGATCTTCTCAGCAGTTTTGTCTCAGCGGCTTCGTCTCAGTGGTTTTGTTAGTGCTAGTGCCAGCGGTAAGGTTAGCGCGGCGCGGTAGCAACAACACACATCACCCTGGAGATTTGAAAGCAGAGAATCCTGCATACTATTAACACAAAACAAGTAAGATCAAATACAATAGGATTTGTTATTGTCAAACCAAGAGATGCGGAAAGCATGTTCCAACAAACTCCACCTTTTGATAATAACAAATCCCCTTAGAAAGAAATAATACAATTGTTAGGAATTTGTGTTTATAATAGAGATAAACATGAAAGTTAAGATATGTGCATATGCTTCCCCTAAATGAATTCTCCCCCAAAGTGAATGCTCCCCCTACAACAAATCTTCCAATGAACTTAACTCCCCAAACATGTTAATTTCTATCAAATTTAATCTCCCCCTTATGGTATTATCAAAAGAGGGTGGAGAGGAAGGCCAACAAAAGTGTGCAATTACTGTGTAGAGAGAGAATGAGCATGATAAAGAGTTTAAACACTAAGGAAAAGGACAATAGATAGGAGTGAAAAGAGAATGTGAAGAAATAGTCATAAAGAAACCACTTGTTGGGAAAAACGTATTCATGATCGAGCGTACAAGTAGTAAAGATGTGGAAAGCATGACGAATTAATGTTTTTGTTAAGTGAACATCTATATAGGAATTGTGAAGCATAGTAAATGATTTTGAATTTTACACATACCAAAATTAGATGTTGTAGCATTGGAAGTAGACAAAATAATTGCAGTTGTAACATGGCCATATACTAGTTTTGAAAGATATACAATACAGAGTTTTCATGGCGTAGCGGAAAAAAATGTAAGCATGATACAAGATATCAAGTCAAGATGGAAGAATACAATGTTCTAAATTGAGAAAACAAGTACACGTATACATTGTAATGATCATTCAGGGCTATCTAGTGCATTTACCTAAGAATTTATCGAATACATGTAGATATGCAATAGACTCCAATTCTCATGAGTAGAAGGCTTACAAGTGAAAATGATGTGTATAAAATAGTGTTTTTGATAAAAGTATACATATGAGTTAATCAAAACACATGACATGTATAATGAAATAATATTGAAGAAGCACTTTTAGAGTTACTTTTACCTACAAAGCTAAATAAAATTTTCAATGCACATAGAAGAATAGTACAACTACCAAGGTGCTCTGCACACACAATGCTTATTAAGACTTATCAGGGTGCAAAGTAGTGCTTGGGGAATCACAATTATTATTTTGAATTTTAGTTTTTTGTGATTCGGTGTACAAGAAGAAGTAGTGTAAAAGGAAAAATGTTTGCAACAAGGCACTTTACAGTTCTCTCCAAGGTGCTCAACCTCACAATGCTCATTAAGACTTATCAGGAGTGTGAGTAGTGCTTGGTGGATTTATCTTTTTCAATTATTTATTTGAATTTTTTCTTAACGACAAAGGTCTCCGAATTTACTTGTATATGCAAACACAAGATTTTTGTTTGAAAAGACACACTTCTTCAAAAATAGGTGCATGAAAAAGGTTTTTATTTGTGGTGAAGGTAAAACTAAGCATGCCAAACAATAATATGATGTTGTTAAACTACACAATCATGTAAGAGAAGATTAAATGCATATGTAGTTTGTCAAAAAGTGTGAGTGAAACAAAATTATTAACAAATATAAGTCATTTACTCATACATAGAGGCACGCTATGCAATACTACACATGATTTCTATCATCAATTTCAAAGCACACATAAGATAATGGTCAAGGCATGATATAAAAACAATGTTATTAAGATACTTGAACTAGAGAATGAAACATCGTATAGTAAGCTTGGCAAGATAAACTATATCATCCTTAAAACGTTGAGAAATTACATTAGTTTTAATAAATTTTAAGTTTTCAAAAACCAAAAATAAAACAAACAAAAAGCATGTTTTTGATGTTTAGTTGGGTTTTTAATTTTGTAGTTTGTTTTAAAAAAACATGTTTTGGTTGGATTTGGATTTGTCTTACTGTTTTTTTTGTTTTTGGAATTTTAAAAGAGAATAGAAGAAACTGAAAAATAAAAATGAAGAAGAGACTGGAAATGTGAGTCAATTAGAGGCTTGGAAATAACAGAAAATAAGTGCATAAAGACAAATAAAAGAAAACAGTAAAAAGGACAAAAAGCATACTACCGCCAGGTGATAGAGTTACCGCGCCGCGGTAACGCTTGAAATATAAGGGTTTGACCCGGTCAGATCTCATTTTGTTAAGGGTTTTGTATCTCATTTTTTTTCATCGACTTCCGCCGGCGTTAAAAGCAGGTAAGGTTTCTCTTTTGTTGTTTTACTTTCTTTTATGGTTTATTTTGGTGATTCAAGCTAGGATCTAGTTGATTTGAAGTATTTTCATGGTGGTGTGTTCATAGGAGGCTATATGGCAAATGTTTTAGGATATTTTGGTAGATCTATGAGTTATTGTTTGAGTATTCAAGTTAGAGTAGTTGAAATAACTCAGATCTAGAATTTTTGAGTCTTTTCGAAATGATTTTGGAGGTTTTTTTGGTGGATTCGAAGGAGGAAGACGAACAGCAGCTTCGTCAGTTACCGCGCGACGGTATATATACCGCGCCGCGGTAACTCTCCTGTACCGATCTTCAAGTTATCTCCTGTCCAAATTTGATGTTTTTCCTTTAATTTTATTTTGGTGCAGATTTGATAATGGCTTCCACCAGTCTTCACGCTCGACGGTCAAATGTAGGTCGGAATCAAGAGGGTGGAGCAATATTCCCCAGTATTGAGGATGCTACCATCGGAGTGGCAATGGCGGTGGGGATAGAGCTACCCGTTCATGAACATATATATGAATATTTGGCTGACGCAGGTGTACTCTCAGTGATCATAGATGATAATTTTTCTTCAGTTTTGGTAAGAGAATTTCATATGAGATTGGAGGATCCAGCTCAGATTGATCCTCAAGGAGGAGTACGTTCCTATATTCAAGGTCATGAGGTAGTGATAACTCATGAAGATTTATGTGAGGAGTTTGGCCTTGAATGGAGTGATAATCTCTTGGATATTGTAGAGCAGTTCCGAATGCTTCGGAACTGGACTCGAATAAATGAAGTATTGCATGGTCGAGAAGGTGTGGAGGAATTGATTTCATCGGTTACTACACTAACTCCTGACGCATACATTATCCAAGATATCCTACGATGTACTATCATGATAAAGGTGGGAGTAACATGGATGATCACATCTCAATTGAGTATGGTCACCTATCATATTTTAGGAAAAATTAAGTTTGATATGGCAGATCTCCTATTATCTATGATCTGATATACATATTAGTTGAAAGATCCACGGCGACAGCGATTGAATACTCTTCCATTGGGAGGAATAACTCAACGCAATGTATTCAAGAAATGTCGGTCTCTCAATATGGAAGTTTATCATCTTGTCTATCGTCCAACCAGATTATCCTCTCTATCTATTCATCCTCCACGTCAGGAGCGAGCTCCAACTCCACAACCTCCATTTCGACGAGGTGTGTCAGTGAGAGAGACCCAATGAGACCTTCAGGAGCTAGCGGATATCAATCGAAAGGTGACAATAATGTCAAAAAAGATTTCTGGAATCGAGAAGATGGTACGAAAGATCATGGTGGCCCTTAAATTAACTCCATCACCGCCTAGAGAGGAGAGCCCAGAAGAGGAGCAGCCACGACCATCGGTTCGTCGAAGACATCGTGTAGGTGATGAAGGAGAATGCAGCAGTATGGGGGCTGGAGAGTAGGAGAATGAAGATCATTTTATTTTTGTAATTAATACAGGTTTTCAGAGACACCAAAAAGGACTGCTGTTACTACCACGTGGCACTAGTTCTAGCGTTGGCGTTTGTATCAGCAAACTTTCTAGGTTTAACTATTTCAGTTTGGAATAATTTATGGCTTTGTTTAAGTGTTCTTTTATGCTTATCTTGCTAAAATATTTTAAGAATCTCCTGCATTGTTATGAAATTTTTTTACTCCATAGTCTGATAATTATTCATATTTGTCTTGAAAAGATAAATTATCATGTGGCATTATCTTAGCTATTTCAATTTAGTGTTAATGAATTTTGATTAAAATAATGTTACAAGTTATATAAAGTGATTTTATCATGACGGCTAAAGGAAATAAAAACAAAAAGGATATTCAGCATATCATGAAGTAGATAATTGATATTTTAAATTTTTTGTTGATTTCTACTTCATGCAAATGATTGGATACAAATGAATGAGAGATTTAGGTATCCAAAGAGGACCGGGTGTGACGGTTCCTTTGGGTACCCAAATACAACATGTTTGCTTTTGGGGAGATAGTGATGAATGGGCCCTTTTGAGTGGAGCTTGTGTTTCTTCTTTAGCTTTGGGTCTCCATTCAAACCATGGAGAAATGTTTTTTTTTATTTTTCAAATTTCCATACTCATTTTCTTGAATGTTTAGATAACAATGACTTTTGAATTTATTTTTAAAGGAAATTTGTTTGCGTTTAATTTTAGGTTGGGAGAAACATGATATTGTAAATTATGTTGATTTTGATTTTGATTTACAAATCCTTTATGTTC
Organism: Dactylorhiza incarnata; assembly: GCA_033032865.1. Classification (NCBI taxonomy): domain Eukaryota; kingdom Viridiplantae; phylum Streptophyta; class Magnoliopsida; order Asparagales; family Orchidaceae; genus Dactylorhiza; species Dactylorhiza incarnata. Next base: position 7,902 of record JAWHQI010001397.1, read on the forward strand.
TTTACTCCCATTTTTAAACTTAGGTAAGATGTTCATTTTCATATTCAACTTGTTTTTAGATATAGTTTGATATTGTGAATTTGTATTTACCATTTTCATAAGTAAGTTGATTTTTGATTTTAATTCATCATTCTTAATAATAAGATTATGTCTAGCTTTATTATAAGCGAATGTGCTGTTTTTAAGAATGGAAACAATTGAATCAATATAATGATTTTGATAGTTATTTCTATATTCATCAAATGTTTCATCCATCTCTTTAATTTCAATTTTATAGTCCTTACACTTAGCACAATCATTTTTCAAGGATGAATTTTCTAAACATAATCTTTCATTTTGTTCTTTTATAAAAAGAAGTTGCTTTTCAAGTTCCTTGTGTTTTTCTTTTAATTAATTATATTCTACACAAGGTGTAGTGTTTTCAACTAAGGAACTGGATAAATTTGAATTTGATTGTTCATTAATTTTTGCCTTTAAATTTTTGTTTTCTAAGCGCAAATGTTTTTTAGCATCATTTAATTTCTTAATTTTGCGCTTTGTAGTTTGAAGCAATTGTAATGAAGAAATAGAAGTACAAAAAATAGGATGTGATTTCCTTACGTTGCTTTCGGGAGAGTCATGATTTGAATACATAGTTTCTTTGACATCTTTTTGGCATTCCTCTTCCGAAGACAGTACTTCTTCTTCTTTTCCTTTTGATGTGTGCTCCATTGATCCATCATGAGAGGAGCAATCTTGAAGACTTGTGCAAGCTTGCATATTCTCCTGTTCTTGCGATTGTTCCATACCTGTGGATGGAGAATCATACATTTCTTCAAGAAATTTACATACTTTGTATGCACTAGAAAAGCAATATATTAATTTGAAGATATCTTGAGATAAAGCATAGAAAATATAGTTCATAGCTTTTGCATTTATGTGACGCTCTTGATTATTTGATTCGGCTGCTGTTCTTGTTATTGCTATATCCCATGCGTTGATATCTAATGTTTTAATAAACCTTTCCATTAATAATTTCCAACCTTCGTAATTTCTTCCTTCAAACAAGGGTGGTGCAAGAGATTTTTCTTCTTCATAGAAGTTTCCCCCACTAATAGAAGCGAGATCATAAGACGCCATTATTCCCAATTGTTAAGCCGATTTGGAATAACCTCCCACTGATACCACTTATTGGATTTGTAGGCGCCCTTAGAGGGGGGGTGAATAAGGGTTTTAAAATTTCAGAGATTATGAGAGAAAATAAATCTCAGATACTACCGCCAGCAGTAGTGTTAACGCTCGGCGTTAGCAACAGTGAGAATACTTTTACGTTTGAACAATGAGAATCACAGAGTACGACTCAGAGATGAAACAATAAACATATTTTCATTAATCATTAACTGGAAGTAAAAATGATTACAAAACTTTTCCCAATAATGCATGGAAAGAGGCGACCAATGAAAACTCTTTTGGTTTTCTATACCGACCCTTCTCCCAAGGACCGGTTGGCTTTAGCCTATCTCTCCCTAGACAAGGCCTCAAGCTGCTCTAGACCTTCCCTTACATGAAAGGCCTCAAGCACTCCCTAGATCTACACCCTAGACGTAGTCGCCAACACGAGGCGAATTTCCCTTAGTCCCCGCAAGGCCCTAGTCGCCGTGTGGCGAGTTCCTCTACCGAATAAAAGATATAAAGGTTACAATAAGAAAAGTAATATAAGACACAAACTAGAAACTCCCTCAAAAGTAGAACTTGATGTCGATGTAGATGCGATCGTATTATTCTTCAAGTTCTTTTGTGTTCACGAACATTGATGGAGTTCTTCGGGCTGCTTCTGAAGGTTCACTCGAGTGCTCTGAAAGTAAGGCTCCAATAACTTCTGTAACAGCAAAAACATAATGGAGGAAGCACCGCTCTTTAAATAGATTTGACAACAACCGCCTGCACTAGTACTACCACCCCGCGATAGTGACATGACGTGCACACGGATTGTGGCAGTTAAGGAAACTTCTGAGCGCAAACGGTTGTGACAGCCTAGCGCGCCGCGGTTACACTATCGCCCCGCGATAATGCGATTTCCTTACTTCAGCAAATATCTCTTTCCAAAATTTCCCCTCAATCAACTGCAGACGGGATGTTTCCAAAAGCTACCGTCGGGCGTTAGACCTAACGCGCCGCGATAGTACTTGCCAAAAATAGCGACCCGTCGACATTCCTTTTTCTCCACTTTCCTTTCTGTCAATAGTTTACAAATATGCTAGCGCCAGCGTCAGTGCTAGCGCTCCTCGGTAGATTATTTCATCGGGCGCATCTTCGTCGAGCTGACCTCATCTTTCGTCGATCTCAATCTGGTTCGTTAAACGGAAACTTGTTTTCGTCGATCTCAATCTGGTTTGTCGAACGACACCATTTTCATCGAACACCATTTCGTCTTTCGGATGCTAGCACCAGCGTTACTGCTAACGCTCTGCGGTAGAGCAGCAGTTCATCGATCGGTCTCAGCTTTCGTCGATCGTCGAACGCCCTGATATGAATTTCGTCGAATGGAACTAGCACCAACGGTAGTATTACCGCTCCGCGGTATGACATTTATTTCGTCGAGCGACGCGATAGAGCATGCAGTTCATCGAACGGAGCAACAAGTTCATCGAACCTGGTTCGTCGAACACATCATCCAGTTCGTCGAATGTAGGATTCCTTCTCAGCGGTTGTTAGCGCCAGCGATAGGCATAACGCGGGGCGGTAGAGCTTTCAGATCTTCTCAGCGGTTTCATATCACTGGTTTCGTCTCAGTGGTTTTGTTAGTGCTAGCGCTAATGGTAAGGTTAGCACGGTGCGGTAGCAACAACACACAGCACCTTGGAGATTTGAAAGCAGAGAATCCCGCATACTATAAACACAAAACAAGTATGATCAAATACAATAGGATTTGTTATTGTCAAACTAAGAGATGCGGAAAGCATGTTCCAACAAGCATCTTCGTCGAACGTCTCATTTCGTCGAACGCAGTTTCATTTCGTCGAACGACAATTTATTTCGTCGAACACCACTTTCGTCGAATGGATAGCATCCAGCGTTAAGCTCTAACGCCTGGCGTTGAGTTTCATCTTTAATCAGCTGGCACGCCATTTCGTCGAACAAAAAATTTCATCGAACACATATCGTCGAACGGGCTTCTTCTTTCATCAAACACAGTTTCGCCAAATGCCAGATCATCGAACGCAGTTTCCATTTCACCGAACGGAGATTCCGTTCTCAGCAGCAGTTTCCTTCTCAGCGGTTTCCATCTCAGCGGTTTCATTTCGTCGAACGACAGTTCATTGACCGAAGCTTTCAGTTTGTCGAACGCAGCTTTCATTTCGTTGAAAGCTAGCGCCCAACGTTAAGTCATAACGCATGGCATTAGACAACTTTCAATCCTTCTGCTTGTGGTTAGTGTCAGACCATTGTTTCAGCAACCTAGTGACATATCTGTCCAAACCTGCATGCTAAAAACACAATGGCAATCAAGATCAAATACAAATAGGATTTGTTATTCTCAAAATAAAGGGATGCGAAAAACCATGTTCCAACAATCTCCCCCTTTTTGATAATAACAAATCCAATTAGAGATAAATATGATTCATAGATAAAGAATTTGTGTTTTTATAAAGATATATGACATACAGCAATTATAAGATAATGATAGGAATTATAGTTCATTGAACATTGTGCTCCCCCTATAAAGATGCTCCCCCTTAGTGTATACTCCCATAAACTAGATGCATGCCCCCCTTAATCTAGTGAATCCTACTCCGTTAATCAATATGATTTAGCATTTTATTCTCCCCTTTGTTATTAGCAAAAGAGGGTGGAGTGAAACAAAACTAGAATAATGAAGACAAATGTTGGGACATAACTAAGAGAGGATTAAGAGTTTTGTGTAAACAAAATGTAAGACATGATCGAGCTAAGGGAGAGAGTAGCACAACGGAAAACTATATGATAAGCGTGAAAGAACATCATTCAAAGATTATACCAAAGGAATGTAATCACTTGCTTTTTAAATTTATTTTAAGAGTGATTCTATTTGTTAAGATAAATGCAAGTTTGTTTGAAAAAGCAAAAGTGAAAACAAAATGTAGAAATAAGCATGAGAACACATGATATAAGGATACTTGATTAGATAGAGAAATGCGGAAAACAAAAACAAAACAAATAAGAGTAGTATTTTTGTTATAGTTTGACCATTCCAACAATATGTCTAGACTTTTCACTTTTGAGCATTTTAACTTTGAAAATTTTCATAACAAATAGGCAAGCATGATTTAGCATATTCAAGAAGATAATAACTACAATGTAACCAATTCGTATTTCAAGTAAAGAAAACATTGTAGAAATCATGCATTACAATCTAGTGCTTTTGCTAAAGTTTTTAGAGAATTACGTAATGTTTGCATTAGGATCCAATTCTCATGAGTGGAAGCTTTATGAAAAACAATGATGTGTGCGTAAGGTGTTTTGATAAAAGTATACAAGTGAAATAATCAAAACACATGACATATATAATGAAATAGTGACAACAATATTAAGGATGCAATCTTATAATTACTTTCACACATAAAATCTAGAATAAAGTTTAAAGGCACAAATAATGAGTAAACAACCAAGGTGCTTCGCCCACACAAAGCTTATTAAGACTTATCAGGCAGCGAAGTATTGCTTGGTGGACAACATAAGTAATTTTTTTATAAAAATTATATTTTTAGTGATCCGGTGTACAAATAGAAGTGATAAAAAGAAATATGTTTGCACATGACACTTTACAATTCTTTCCAAGGTGCTCAACCTCACAATGCTTATTGATGAGTACTTTTTGTACTCATCTTATAGTATAATTTGATGTAATGTAATTTAATATGAATTTATATCAATTATTTGTTTTATCTTAGAATAATCATTCCTTTTTATTTCTGTCACTAATATAAGTTTAGTTTATGTTTTGCAGGTTTTCTGGGCACTTTGAGCAAAAATATCAAGTACACGCCCAAGGTCACGGGCGTGACCAAGGGCGTGTCAGCCTAAGATGTGTTCCAGACCTGCTGCCGCTACTTCGGGCCCATTCCGTGAAGATTCGCCAAGTACACGCCCCAGGTCACGGGCGTGACCAAGGGCGTGACATCCAAGTCACGGTCGGGACCACGCCACCAGCATCCAGATCGAGCCGCCGCATCATTTAAAGTTACACGCCCTCGGTCACGGGCGTGACCGAGGGCGTGACCTCCAGTCACGGGCGTGACTCGCCCCGCACTTCTTCCCGCCAGAGTTTCCCGCCAGCAGCACTATTTCAAGATTACACGCCCCAGGTCACGGGCGTGACCTAGGGCGTGACGCGTCCAAAACGCCTGCATTGAAGCCAGAACGCGCCCTCTCCGCACCAGCATCGATCACGCCCCTTACACGCCCTTGGTCACGGGCGTGACCAAGGGCGTGTAACCTCATTTTTCAGCTATATAAAGCCATCTTTTCCAGAAGTTGAAAAAAACGAGTTTTTTAGGATTAGATACTTCGTTTCATGTTTATTTTTCATGTTTTAGTAGTCTTGTAATCCTTCTTCTTGCAAATTGTATTTTCATTTCAATAGTCGTAATTCTCAATTTCATAGCTTGTACTCTCTTTTGTAATTTAATAAATTAGATCTTTTCTTCTCTCATTCCCTCTCTCTTTTATGATACGCTTTTTTATTTATTTTGATTCCCCAATCTCCATGAGTACCTAAAATCTCTATTGGTACTCGATCGAGATGATCCAAGGAATAATATTGGTTTTGAAGTAATTTAGAATTGCTCTTTCTCTTTTCTAAAAACGCTTAAGATTTATCCTTAATTTTAATGAAATGAGATTATACTTTCTAGTTTATAATTCTCGTTCTTGTTTTCGTTCTTTAGTTAGCCGAACAAGCTCGTAAGGCGAATCGATCATTCAAGGATAAAAAGAGTAGAATGCAATCCTCGAGAGAGGACGACGTTACCCTTCCGGATTGGAGTAAAAGCCAATAGCGGGATTCACTTCGATAAGGCGAGTTTTAGGGGTTTCGATTCTAGAACGAGAGTTCGATTGATCAACCTAAACTCAGGTGAGCGCATCCTCGAGAGAGGTGCGTTCATAATTCGGGAATCTCCACGGTCAAGGCTATGTTATTAAGAGAATGCGCTTTTATTCTTCGTTTTTATTTTATCTCCAAGGTGATTCAAAGATCGAGTGCTGACCTTTTTACTCGTCATTTAATTTAATCTTATTTTTATTTTCCGTTCGCAAAATCACTCCCAAGTTCTATTTGATAAAATAATAGAGATTTTCTTGAAGTAAGAGTACTCAACCGCCCCGAGTCTAATACGACCTTGTTTCAATAACCTATACTACATTCGATACGGTACACTTGCCGTTATCGTTTGCAAGCATAGTTTTGCCCATCAAGTTTTTGGCGCCGTTGCCGGGGACACGGTTGATATTCCGAAAAAAGAAATATTTATTAATTTTATCGTTCTCTTTCTTCTCCCCCTTTTCTTTAATTTTATTTATATAAAAAAAATCTTAAAAAGCGCAATCTAAATTCTCGGAAAGGACGCTTTGGGTTTGAATTCCCATCATAGCCTCTAGTACCTTGCAAACCCTTCACCGGGTAGATCTTGGGAAGTCCGGGACTAATTTAACCCGCTTTTTGAAAAAAACTTTATAATAAAAATATTTATAAAATTCCGTTCATTTAGGTAAAGGTTGTTTCCTTTTTATTTTTTTAATTATGAAATTATCCGAATTGGCCGTTAAAATTGCCGAGCTTACAAACCAAGTTTATATCTTACAAGTCGCACGAAAACGCCAAATTAGTTATTATTATTGTGGTGCGCCTCATCAAAGTGAGGAATGTTATTTACATTCTAATTCCCAAAAGAATTATTATGAAAATAATTATCCTCAATATTATGCAAATAATTTTGATAATAATTACGATCATAATTTTTCATCTTTTAATGAAAATAATTCTTCAAACTTTGATGAAAATAAATTTTCTAATTTTAATGAAAATAATTTTTTGGCATTTAATAATTGTTCTTCTAGCTCCGAAGTTGATTATTGCTCGTGGCAAGCTCACCCGGATAGTTCCCGGAGCAACGAAGATAAATCTTTAGATCCGAATTTTTGTTTCTCTTCTTATACACCGCAGTCTTCGTTCTCTAATTTGGGGGAAATTTCGCAGATCCAAATAGATAATTCCCCCCAAAATTTAGAGGAAAATAATTTTTCTAATTTTCACGAGAATAATTTTTCGGCCTCTAAAAATTCGTCTTCTAGCCCCGAAGTAGATTATTCTTGGTGGCACGGTCACCCGGATAGTCTTCAGGGCGATGAAAATAAAACTTTAGATCCGAATTCTTGTTCTTCTTTTACGCCGCAATTTTTGTACTCTAATTTTGGGGAATATCCGCTTTTTCAATTTGATACTCCACCCCAGAATTTAGATGAGAATTTTCTTTCTTCTAGTGTTTTTTCCTCGTCTTTGGAAAATTTAGTTATGGAGGAACATGATTGCTCATGTACTCCCATAGTTTCTTTTCCCAATTATGAAAAAAAATTCTCTTACCAAGAAATTCTTAATGTTTCGGGCACCCCGGATGAACTAGAAGAAGAACAAGTTTCCTCTCCTACTTCACCCGGATCTTCTTTCCTTTATCATGAATTTTCGCAAATCCCTTCTATTTTAATTCAACCAGAAATTCATGAAATTTTTGTGTCCGAAAATCTCATTCCGCTTGGTAATACGCTAGATTTTCCTAATGAAAATTTTATTTTGGAAAAGGAACAACCGGAGCTTAATCATTTATTTTCGCAAGCGCTTCCTCCTTGCGAAACATTTTCTGAATCGCTTAGTTCTGATTCTTTTAATACTAATAATTTCCTTGTAGATGATGAGCCGTTGCAACCAAACGTCTTCAGAGATCCATTTGCCGCTCATCTTCATCTTTCCAAATTACCTAAGGTTTGTTTAGGTAATTTGGATTCACAATTTCAAGCTCACCGACAACAAAAGAATCAAGACTACAGCGGAGGAGTTGTCGTGCGACTGACGCCGGCCCATTCACCCACGCGTGAATTAGGGGAGTTGCCTGTTCACTTCTCTTTCAAATTTCCATTTTCCTAACAATAACCGTCTAGCTTAAAGACGGGATAAAGAAAGCGCTCTTGGGAGGCACCCCTTGCTTATCTTTAATTTTATGTATTCTCCTTTTAAAAAAAAAGTTTATTTTTCAAAATTTTCTTCATACTTAGTTTTAAACATTGGGACAATGTTTAATTTTAAGTATGGGGGTGTAGCTTCGCTTTCATTGTTTCTTTTTTATTTATTTGAAAAAAAAATAGTAATAATAATAATAAATAACGCCTAGCCTTGTTGTTTTTAATATTCTAGAAATTTAGTTTGAGGTACGATTATAAGTATTCCTACATTTTTAATTTAGCTAATATTTTATTTTATCAAAATTTGTTAAATTTAAATTTGAAGTAATTTGGTTTTAAGAAACATTTTATGTTTTTAATTCGATTAGAGAGTTAATTTAGCACTACTTCTCCGTTTAATTTTAAATAGCTTCACTTTGTGGTAAATTGGCTAAACATCTCTAGATTTTTTTTCATTATATTCGCTTTTAACTTTATGATCTTAGGAAATCTCATTCCACTAAAAATTTGCTCTCAAAATAGTTTAATTTATAAACTAGAAGTTTTTCTTTACCCTTGGTAAACATTTGAATTTTTTTTCTTTTCCCCTTTTGTTAGATCATATGTCATGGGAATAAGGAGATGTTAGTTCTTTATTCTCTGGTAAACATATGCAACCCAAAATTCCAAAAAAAAATGAAGAGAGAAAAATGTGTATATGTCGTGGAAATGATAGGATAATAGTCTATCATTCTCTGGTATTACATATACTTAAAAAAAATGAAAAAAAGGGGCTGAGAGGATAAAATTCATCACCCCAATCAAAAACCTCTTCATACCCTTTGTCTTCATTTTGCCATTCCGCTTAAACACACTCCTAGCCATTTCATTGTTTCTAGTCTTAAACTAAATTATTAAGAGAGCAATATTTTGGTAGGTGTCTTTTCCTTAAGATTCTTTTATGTTAGAGTGTCTATAATTTCAATCTAATTTTGTTTGAAAATTTCTATAATTTCGATTGCTAAATAATTATCTTGAGAAGTAGTTAGCTAAACAAATTTCTCTTTTTAAATTATCAACATGACTTATGACTTAATTCTTGAATTCCTAAAATTGCTTTTGACTTATTCTTGGTTTAATAAAATTTTAGTCAATTAAAAATAATACCGATGTCTTGCAATTCTTTCCTCATTCTTTTGCTCTGGAATAGCAAAAGCTCAAGTATGGGGGTGTTTGATGAGTACTTCTTGTACTCATCTTTAAGTATAATTTTGATGTAATTTTAATATGAATTTATATCAATTATTTGTTTTATCTTATAATAATCATTCCTTTTTATTTCTGTCACTAATATAAGTTTAGTTTATGTTTTGCAGGTTTTCTGGGCACTTTGAGCAAAAATATCAAGTACACGCCCAAGGTCACGGGCGTGACCAAGGGCGTGTCAGCCTAAGATGTGTTCCAGACCTGCTGCCGCTACTTCGGGCCCATTCCGTGAAGATTCGCCAAGTACACGCCCCAGGTCACGGGCGTGACCAAGGGCGTGACATCCAAGTCATGGTCGGGACCACGCCACCAGCATCCAGATCGAGCCGCCGCGTCATTTAAAGTTACACGCCCTCGGTCACGGGCGTGACCGAGGGCGTGACCTCCAGTCACGGGCGTGACTCGCCCCGCACTTCTTCCCGCCAGAGTTTCCCGCCAGCAGCACTATTTCAAGATTACACGCCCCAGGTCACGGGTGTGACCTAGGGCGTGACGCGTCCAAAACGCCTGCATTGAAGCCAGAACGCGCCCTCTCCGCACCAGCATCGATCACGCCCCTTACACGCCCTTGGTCACGGGCGTGACCAAGGGCGTGTAACCTCATTTTTTCAGCTATATAAAGCCATCTTTTCCAGATGTTGAAAAAAACGAGTTTTTTAGGATTAGATACTTCGTTTCATGTTTATTTTTCATGTTTTAGTAGTCTTGTAATCCTTCTTCTTGCAAATTGTATTTTCATTTCAATAGTCGTAATTCTCAATTTCATAGCTTGTACTCTCTTTTGTAATTTAATAAATTAGATCTTTTCTTCTCTCATTCCCTCTCTCTTTTATGATACGCTCTTTTATTTATTTTGATTCCCCAATCTCCATGAGTACCTAAAATCTCTATTGGTACTCGATCGAGATGATCCAAGGAATAATATTGGTTTTGAAGTAATTTAGAATTGCTCTTTCTCTTTTCTAAAAACGCTTAAGATTTATCCTTGATTTTAATGAAATGAGATTATACTTTCTAGTTTATAATTCTCGTTCTTGTTTTCGTTCTTTAGTTAGCCGAACAAGCTCATAAGGCGAATCGATCATTCAAGGATAAAAAGAGTAGAATGCAATCCTCGAAAGAGGACGACGTTACCCTTCCGGATTGGAGTAAAAGCCAATAGCGGGATTCACTTCGATAAGGCGAGTTTTAGGGGTTTCGATTCTAGAACGAGAGTTCGATTGATCAACCTAAACTCAGGTGAGCGCATCCTCGAGAGAGGTGCGTTCATAATTCGGGAATCTCCACGGTCAAGGCTATTTTATTAAGAGAATGCGCTTTTATTCTTCGTTCTTATTTTATCTCCAAGGTGATTCAAAGATCGAGTGCTGACCTTTTTACTCGTCATTTAATTTAATCTTATTTTTATTTTCCGTTTGCAAATCACTCCCAAGTTCTATTTGATAAAATAATAGAGATTTTCTTGAAGTAAGAGTACTCAACCGCCCCGAGTCTAATACGACCTTGTTTCAATAACCTATACTACATTCGATACGGTACACTTGCCGTTATCGTTTGCAAGCATAGTTTTGCCCATCACTTATTAAGACTTATCAGGAGGGTGAGTAGTGCTTGGTGGAGTTATCTTTGGCTTTTTATTTCAGATTTTTATTTTGGGCCGAAGGTCTCTGAATTCACTTGTTGTTGCAAACAATAATATTATTGAAATAACACTTCTATATTGTGCATGAAATTTATTTTTGAAAGATGATGTAGGTAATTTAGACATACAACTTAATATTTTAAAACTATTACACTACACAATCATGCAAGACTAAGATTATGAGCACATGTAGATTACCAAAATAGTGAGTGTATAATTCATTGATTAACATAAAGCATTACTCATATTTAGAGGCATGCTAGGCAATTATACATAATTATCTATAGACTATTTCAGTGCACATAATCAGATTAAGGTCAAGGCATGACACAAACAATGTTTAGGATATTTGAAATTAAAATTAGACATTGAAGGCTACCTCAATGTGTATGCCTACTCAATTTTGACAATTTGAAACAAAATGACAAAGATGTATGCTCTTGTGAAGACATATAGTCAAACCATAATTTTATAAAGAGTTACAGCAAAACAGATAACAAAACATATTTTTGATCATTTTGAATTATTTGAAATTTTTTTGTATTTTGAAATAAAACAACCAAATTAATAATAAAAGAATTTGAAATCAGACACAATAAACTAAGAAAAATCATTAGAAAAATACCAAAAAGATACTAGTGAACGCAGAATGTTCATCTGGAGAAAAAGGCTAACGCCTGGTGTTAACTAGTTAACGCCGAAACAATACTCGGTTTTTGAGAATTTTTGAAATTTTTTCTTTTGGCTAATAGTATATATATAGACCTTCTTAGGGTGAAATTTCAGAGAAATTGGAAATGATTAGAAGGCTATATAAGTATGTTTTATTTGTTCAAAAATGATTTTTATATTTTTATTTGGTTTTCATATATTTGTGACTTACAAGATCACTAGAGCTCAAAAATGATAAAGAATGCAAAACACAAGATAAGCATGTTCGATCAAAACGAAAATGCATGAGCATGTTCGATCAAAAAATAAGAATGCATGAATAATATAATCATAAAGAGTGCATGCAAAATATATGAAATAGGAATCTCCTAGATTATAATACCCTAACTGTATGCCTACACACTAGCCCCGTACTAAGTGATGGACGGGCATGAGGAGCTGCACACATGCCGTAGGATGGGTGTTAATCCCATATGCACACACTAGAGAACGCTCAACCTAGCACTCTTTCCCCCTAGTGCCTCGCAAGGCCCCACTAGAACCCTCCCCAGTTAAGGACAAGACATAACATAGTGGTTAGGTCTTCTAATGCATACAATCATACGCCCTCGCTATTGTGAGACACATAATGTGGGTGAACGATCATGAACATCCAAAGCATTTTGTACTATGGAAATAATTTTAAGTCACATAGTTATTATATCTTTCAAATTTTCTACTTTAAGATGGATTAATTATGACATTATTGATAACTAACATGAATGATAATATTTATTAGTTGATAATGCTAGTATGATGAGTTCATATTATGCCATAAGAATATTGCATGTCTCTTATATCGATAGAAATTCAATTTGATGACCTAGAATTAAGTGATGATATGATTTCATGTTATTGATATCAAGGTGATTCTAAGGTCTAGATATAGTAAGGTACATGTAATCACAATACATAATTTAATTATCATGATCACCAATTTTATGAAAGAACCAAAATGATCTTTTGTAGTTATGTGTAATGTTTGAATTAAAAGATCTTTTGATATTACATAATATAATTATGATCATTAATTTTATCACAAAGAGATTTTGATACTCATAATTAATTAATGTAAGTGAAATATATAAAACAATTCATTTTCAACCTTTTCAAAATATTAAAGAGAAAGATTGCAAGGTGAATGATGAATACAATGAGAAACTATTTTTTGGTTATTTTTGAAAGGTTGTATAAATTTTCTCGTTGGTTTTTGAATATTAAACAAAAACATATATTTTTAGTGATTTTTTAGAATTTTAAAATTATAAAAAATCGGATACTTGAGCTAGCGCCAGCGTTAGGTCCTAGCGCCTGCGTTAGCTCATAGGAAGTGCTTATTTTAATCATATAGCCTAGATTTTCTTTGGTTTTGCTTCCGATTTTGCTTAATTATGTTTGTGCATTGTAAGGCCTGTCTAATGAAGTGAAGAGACAAGAAGAAATCCCAAAAAGTTGCGGAAGTTAAAATTTTAGTACATGGGTTTCATATTCATTAAAGCTCCATATTCATTAAACCTTAATTCTTGAGTTTTGCACAACATATGCATGAGTGAAATGATCATAAATAAGTGAAATAATATTTATGCAATTTTTCAATTCCTGTTTGACATGATTATGATTAAACATACTAGGGGTAATCAAAAATGAAGCAAATATATTACATACCTAAGCAAAATTTGTGCATTTTTTAAATCTAGCCTAATACCCCTAAAAACAACTTTTGAATCCATTTTGACACTTATTTCATTTAGTCTTAATAATATCATATGACAAATTTAGTTTTTCAAATTTTATAAGACTTTTAGGAAATTGATTTAGAAGGATAAAAATAAAAAGGATAAGTAGATCACTTGAAAAAATGACATGACTTTTTATTCAACTTTATTCAATTTGATTTATTTATGAATTTTGGTTTAATTTGTGAAAGTCATATCACAAGTTATATAAAGTGATCATATCATGATGGTTCAACAAAAAATAAAATAAAAAAAATAAAAAGAAATAGGCTAGGCATATCATGAAGTAGATTGATGATATTTCATTTTTAGTTAATTTCTACTTCATGCAAATGATTGGATTCTAATGAATGGGAGATTTAGGTATCCAAAGAGGACCGGGTGTGACGGTTCCTTTGGGTACCCAAATACATCGTGTTTGCTTTTGGGGAGATAGTGATGAATGAGCCCTTTTGAGTGGAGTTAGTGTTTCGTCTTTAACTTTGGGCCTCCATTCAAACCTTGGACAAACATTATTTTAGTTTTCAAATTTCCATAATCATTTACTTGAATATTTGGATCAGAATGATTTTTGAATTTATAATTTGAAGGAAATTTGTTTGCATTTAATTTTAGGTTGGGAGAAACAAGATTTTGTAAATAATGGTGATTTTGATTTTGATTTACAAATCCTTTATGTTCCTTACTCCAATTATTAAACTTAGTTAAGATGTTCATATTCATATTCAACTTGTTTTTAGATATAGTTTGATATTGTGAATTTGTATTTACAATTTTCATAAACAAGTTGATTTTTTATTTTAATTCATCATTCTTGATCTTTAAATTATGTCTAGAATTATTATAAGCGATTATGCTATTTTTAAGAGTGGAAACAATTGAATTAATATGATTTTGATATTTATTTCAATATTCATCAAATGTTTCATCCATCTCTTTAATTTCAATTTTATAGTCTTTACACTTAGCACAATCATTTTTCAAAGATGAATTTTCTAAACATAATCTTTCATTTTGTTCTTTTACAAAAGTAAACTCATTTTCAAGTTTATTGTGTTTTTCTTTTAATTCATTATATTCTACACAAGGTGTAATGTTTTCAACTAAGGAGTCATTGATAAAACTAGATAAATTAGAATTTGATTCTACATTAATTTTTGCCTTTAAATTTTTATTTTCTAAGCGCAAATGTTTATTAGCATTTTTTAATTTCTTAATTTTGTGTTTTGTAGTTTGAAGCAATTGTAATGTAGAAATAGAAGTACAGAAAATGGGATTTGATTTCCTTATATTGCTTTCGGGAGAGGCACAATTTGAACACATAGTTTCGTTGACATCTCTTTGGCACTCCTCTTCCGAAGACAGTACTTCTTCTTCTCTTCCATTTGATGTGTGCTCCATTGATCCATCATGAGAGGAGCATTCTTGAAGACTTGTGCAATCTTGCATATTCTCCAGTTCTTGCGATTGTTCCAAACCTGTAGAAGGAGAATCATAAGTTCTTTCAAGAAAATTCCAAATCTCATATGTGGTAGGTAACGTATAAATAAGTTTGAAAATATTTTGGTCTAACGCACAAAATATACTATTCGTAGATTTTGCATTTAAAATAATTTCGTTTCTAGTTAGTACGCTAGGTGGCTTTTCAATAGTAATATTCCAAACTTTTTCATCTAAGGCCTTAAGAAAATTTTTCATTAATATTTTCCACCCTTTATAATTTTTGCCCATAAATAAAAGTGGTGATAATCCTTTTTCATTTACATTAAAATTTCCCCAGTAGTAGAAGCGAGATCATGATCAAGAGACGCCATTATTCCCTGTTGTTAAGCTGATTTGGAATAACCTCCCTTTGATACCACTTGTTGGATCTGTAGGCGCCCTTAGAGGGGGGTGAATAAGGGTTTTAAAAACTTTAAACTTTATTAGCAAACTTTTGATATTTTGGTCGAAGTAAATTAAATCAAAAGTAAAGAGATAATGAAATTAGAAATGAAATCAATTTTTTTTAAACAAGAAAAGACATGATTATCATTTATAAAATTGATTACAAAATCTGATTTCAATGACGCTAGAAATCAAAGCGAATAATATGAAAACCCTTTTTGTATTCTATACCGACTCGTATCCCCACGAACTGGTTGGCTTTAGCCGATCTCTCCCCAGATACGGCCACAAGCCACTCTAGCCAATCAATCTCCAGAAAGGCCTCGAGCACCCCCTAGATCTACTCCCTAGACCTAGTCGCCAACACGAGGCAAATTACTCCCTAAGTCCTACCTAGACCTAGTCGCCAACATGAGGCAAATTCACAAAACGATTATAACCATAAAATAAAAGACAAATACAAAATATAAATATGAAACTCCCTATGAGGTAATCTGAAGGAGACGCCGAAGAATCACTAAAGATCGTTGAAGTCCAAGCATGCGTTCTTCTCGTTGTGTTAGCGTGTTGATCCAAGCCTCCTTTGATTCATCCTTTTGAAATATGAGTGGGATATGTGTTGGTCTGGAATTACGGCCCTCACAAAGTTTCTGAAGTGCTGGAATAGGGCTCTTGGCAATCAGTAGTAAGAGACATCAAAATCATCCAATTTATAGACTTTGAGCTAACGCCGACGTTTAGAGATAACGCCGGGCGTTGACCAAGTATAGCAACATATTGATGGCTCAGATCTTCAGAAGAGGAAGGAGATTCTGCAATTTAGGAATTGTTTTATTTTAGGCAATATCAATGCCGGCGTTAAGGCTAACGCGGGCGTTGGGCAAATCATTCCTAAAGTTCCTCCTGCAATCAAGGCTGCTTTCTCCTTGCCAAATTCGTCGACTGGATAGTGCCCAGCATTAAGACTAACGCCTGGAGTTGAGTTTCTTTCTTTAATCAGCTGGCATGCCATTTCGTCGAATAGCATCTTCGTCGAATGTCTCATTTCGTCGAACGCAGTTTCATTTCGTCTAACACCACTCATTTCGTGGAACGACAATTTATTTTGTTGAATACCATTTTTGTTGAACGGATAGAGCCCGACGTTAAGCTCTAACTCCTAGCGTTGAGTTTCATCTTTAATTAGCTGGCACGCCATTTCGTCGAATAGAAAGTTTCATCGAACACATTTCATCGAACGGGCTTCTTCTTTTGTCGAACATAGTTTCGTCAAATGCCAGATCATCGAAAGCAGTTTCCATTTCGTCGAACGGAGCATCCGTTCTCAGCGGTTTCCTTCTCAGCAGTTTCATTTCGTCGAACGCCAGTTCGTCGAACGCAGCTTTCAGTTCATCGAACGCAGCTTTCATTTCGTTGAACGCTAGCGCCCAGCGTTAAGTCATAATGCCTGGCGTTAGATAACTTTCAATCCTTCTGCTTGTGGTTAGTGCCACACTATTGTTTCAGCAACCTGGTATCATATCTGTCCAAACATGCATGCTAAAAACACAATGGAAAACAAGATCAAATACAAGTAGGATTTGTTATTCTCAAAACAAAGGGATGCGGAAAACCATGTTCCAACAGTTTGGACCCGCAAGTCCTCTGCCATAGCCCTCAAGCCTCACAGATCTCAAGCCCTCAAGCTTGACACTCAGATCTGAAAACAAAACCCATAACATTGGCCCGCAAGCCTTTACAAATAAAGATATACTACGTAAACCTTTTCTGCCTGATGGAGATCGACTTCTTGAATCGAAGAAGATGCTTTTGATTTAAATCTGAACGGTACAAATCTTCATCAAGCTTTCTTGCTTTGCCGGATGTTTACTGACTACCTTTCGTGAACAAAACTTAATAGTCAATCAGACTAGACTGCAACTTGAAGAACACAGAATGATCATTTTGTTCTTCCCTTCTTTCTTTCTTCACCGCCGCTTGTACTGTTGTATTGCTAGGCGAGATACTTTTTCATTCCTTTCTTCCTCTGTTCTTTTCTAGGGCATCACTGTTCCCTTTTTATAGGACGGATAAGCCGCTTAACGGTCATATATGATGTCCTTTACTGACCGACACCCATCCCTCAAGAACATGCGCTTATTGGACGATCAGGCGGCGACATTAAATGCTAACAGCACATCCCGCTACTTTTGAATCTGTCTCAATGATATTTCCATTGTTGCGACGACATGGATAATATCTCGATGACAGGGCTTGTCGATGTCTTGAACTAGTTTCTTCTTCAATTCTTCATCAGATGGTGAGATCTCGACGATACAGGACATCACTTCTGCACTCGAGCTTAAGATGACACGTAGTCATCAAACTGATATCGGCGAGAACTCCTTGTCTGCACAATATCACTGGAACCACCTTATCTTGTTGACCACATAATTGATATCATGTAGACAGACTATACTTCAGCAACTGCCTGTCTTCATATGACCTTCTTTAGTCTTCTCGACGACACGCCATCTTTACGACGATGTCATTGGCATCAGTCTTACTTAGCCTTTCCGACGACACGACTTCTTATCGATGACATCTGTTCTTCCTTAGCCTTATCATCGTCAAGGCTTCTTGTCGATGATATCGTCGACATCTTTGAGTCTTCTTCTTCATCTCGACATTCTGATATCGTTGTGTAGATGTAACAACGATATCACCATTTTTCCTTGCTCTGCATGTTGTTGATGATATGCCTGCAGTTGTCGATGATACGTCTGTTGTTGTCGACGATATGCTTGATCCTTTTCGAAGACATCAGACACGATCATTCTTATTTGCTTTGCCTATACTTATCGACGATATGTACAGCCTTTTTCGACGTTATTATACTTAGGCAGGTTATTGACGTACAGGATATATTGTCTTATCTCTGCAAGCAAGAACTAGAAATGACATTAAATTCAACTTGCTCTTATCATTGAGCTGAGCACTTCTCCAAATCAGGAAGACTGTTGGGCACTGTTCCCAACACATGAGTTATTCTTGCAAGGATGAATATTACTAAGTATCAAATCATTGGCCGCCTGGATTGGATACAAACCGAACGAGCGTACCGATTGTTGCTTATACTTGCAAGGATAAGTATTACTCAGGAATCCAAATTATTGGTCGCCCGAATTGTATATTTACCGCACGACTTGTTGATTATTTTCTTATGGCTTATGGATATTCATTATTCTATGAAAATAATTGCGCAAGTCGAAGAGTAATCGCATGACTTGGTGTTTCAACCTCAAATCTGTGGAACATTAGTTATTAATTGCACAAGATACATTCAGATCGCACAAATTCATGAACGGGATTCATCTATTGTGATTAGCAGCTTAGAATTGTGATCGGCTTCCGATTAACTCGATGGGTCTATTCATTTGATATTCTTCAGAGCATGAATTCCTATACGCTCGGATTATATATTAAACCGCACAACAATTTGTCAAGATCTATTAGGACTGACATTTTTTGGGTCATAACAAATTCGCCGAGTTAGGATTGAAGTAAAGGATAGGCCGCCCGAATAGCCTTCATAATATTCGAGTAGCTATCTAATTGGGATTCTAAAAGCTCAAAGTTCTGACTGCCCGGGTTGATATTAAACCGCACGACCTGATTAAAAAGGATTTGTAGTTTAAAGAGGAAAGAGATCACAACAATCACAAGTAAGTCGCAAAAAATAGACAGACGAACAGATAAAAAACATTCATTCATTATCAAAATGTATCTTTACATCATTTTAACATACCGGCTAACAAAATCAAGCTGTCAGATATGCAAAAGAAAAATTCTAAAATACAAAACACTACTCGCCAAATTTTAGCCTTTTCGCCAAAGGAGTGCTTGAATCTCCTCCACCCTCAATGTCAACCTCAGGCAAGTAGCCGCCACTATCCGACAAAGAACTTGACGATCTGCTGCTTGAGCCATCTTTTAGGTCCCCAGAACGGACAGCCTCACTATCGGAAGTGCTGGTTTCGGAAGACGAGCCCTCTCCATCATCAGCAGCGGCCTCATCATCAGCAGCGCCCCCCTGCTCTGCAACGGTCCTGTCAATCGCATCGGCTTCATTGTTCTCAGTTGTTTCATCCTCGCCATCATCAGCCTCTTCCGAGCCACTGGATTCGGCCTTGTCCATTCCCTTGCTCCGGCGGTTTATCTCGTCGAGCTTATCCTTCAAGCCGGGATAGAGATCTGAGAAGGTGGAATCCTCGAAGCCTACAGCCAGGATGTCCCGACCTCTCAGGAGGTTTAAGGCACCGTCGATCCCCTGGCGACAAGGGGGAAGACCTCATCCTGGAAGGCTAGATTATCCATATCATATTGATGTTGTAAAAAGAAAAAAAGGGGGTTAGATCGCACGGTTTGAAGAAAATAGATTGCACAAGTATTATCAGATGACTTACCGCCATGATCTCCTTTAACAGAGCGATCTCCTCGGCCTGCTCGGCGCTCTTCTTTTCTAAGTACGTGTGGGTTGAGACTAACTGCTTGTATGACAGAGCCATAAAATGGTTAGCCACAAAGCCCCACGCATCGGCTTGCGCGGTTACTCTGGAAAGATCCTCCTCTGGAACCTTCTTCAATTTCTTCAATGTTTTCCGACCATACATAGCAGCACCGATGGCTAATGCATGGCGGCTGACTTTCTTGATCTCCTAGAACGAGAGAGCAGTTGAAACTTGCACGCAATACCCATCCTGATGCCAGAGGATTATCGGTTTGCCCCGCAGATCTCGCGAATTGCTACAGGAGCGAAGAAGCTCAAACTCGCCTAAGGAAGCTGAGCCTTCCTCCTCAAATGATTGTGGTTTGCTCTTCCTCTGTCGCTTCTCTCTCTGGGTCAGAACCGGACCAGCCGGGCTGACCGGTTTGTTCTATGGAACGATGGTGGCGACTGCAAAGCAAAGCTAAAAGTTAATAAGGCAGTCTGCACGGTTCATGAAGCACCGAGTTGTGGAAAGCTTACTATCTTCAGGATGGATACCCTTCAACTCTTGCGAACAGCAGGATGTAGTGGTTCACATCCAGCCGCTCATTCTCAAGAATTTGAAGATCTTCAGCTCAGTCTCCCCGATATGACTGTTTGGAAGGCCGCCTCACTCCGCACCTGTGGGTTGACCTGCAACAACCCGAGATGGCCTTCGAACATCACCCTCTGACCAGCTCGTCACCTTGTTCGTATGATTGACGACCTTCAAACCCTCTGGCACCCAATGTAAAGGTGCCCTCTGCAGATTTATGTTTCGGCGTCTGGAATAGACCACACGGAAAAGAACTTCCTGAAAAGGTCAATGGAAAACCTGGTCCACTCAGACCGCCGGTGTAAGACCCCAAATGGCATGTGCACCCAAAATACCAAAATGAGCATGAGCTGAAATCAGGGAGCTAGCGCCAGGCGCTAGCGATAGCGCCGGCGGTAGCGTCCCGAGGAACTCCCGAGAAATCCCGAGAAATGGTTCCGAGAACTCCTGAGAAATGGAAACAGGCTGAAACATATGAGCTAACGCCAGGCGCTAGCGCTAGCGCCGGCGGGGTTAGCGTCTCTTAGCGGTACCGACTCAGGCTAGCGCCAGGCGCTAGCCACTAGCGCCGGCGGGGGCGTAGCGGGAAAATCATATATTCTCCAAAATCCGACTCTTTTCCCATTTCTCTGCCTTTCCCTGATCTGAGAGATGAGAGGAGAGCTGAGGGCAGAGGTTTGGGAGCAAGGAGGGAGATCCGTTGGAGTTGAGCTTTCGTCGTGCCAGGAGGGAGTTGTGAAGAAGCGTCTGCATGCGTGTGCCACCGCGGATTCCAGCCATCTCCCTCTCACTTCTATGGCACCGAAACGGCCTACAAGGGTAACGAATCTCCTCCCTAATCCTTGGACATGTACGTCCTTTGATTTGCATGCGTTCTGGAATACTCCTACTAATTAGTAGATCGGCCTATTCCGGTGGGTTTGAAGTGATGTCCCCACAAATTGCATATAGAGTCCGAAACGGTATTACGGACATAGGCATGCTGTGTGAAGCCCATCCGTACAAGTCGAAGCCGGATTGGTGATGATTAGTGCGTGTAAAGTGCCCGGAAACAATTCCGTGTACATGCTGTGATTCGGGTCATGTGACTGTTGTTGTACAGAAGATAGGACCTGGAGGTGTTTCCCAGGCTATACTCGAAATTTGGTGGCAGAACTGAGTTCTGTCACTAGCGTCGGGCGCAAGCTGTTAGCGCCCGGCGGTAGCTCCAGGTGAGCCACTAGTGTTGATGTCTGGAGGTGGTTTCCCAGATGGTGGCAAGTACAGATTTTCTGTTACCAGTGTCGGGCAGAACTAAGTTCTGTGTGCTAGCGGCGGGCGCTAGTGCTAGCGCCGGCGGTAGCGCCCAGCACGCATTTTGTGTGATTCAGTGTTACCCACATGTCCTGGGGACTGGATATATAGTAGATAAAGCTGTGGAATTTGCAAAGCCAGCTTTAAGTGTCGGGCACAAGGTGACACTTACCCGTATCGTGCATAGTTGAATCGCGATAATTGAGCACGGGCCTAGCTGATCCGAACCCGCCCATAGTAGTGGTGAAGAGGTCGCCCCTCGGTGCACCGGACTATGGAAGAGTGTCGGAACTTCGTGTGTACGGCCTAGCTCAATTTGCTTGTCTAAGTTGAAATAGGACTTAGCGTAAGGGCGTAACTCAGGGAGTATGCCAAAGTGTGCCTTGAGAGCACGAAGCGGGTGGCTTGGTTTGCCTCCATTGGTGTTGTTTGCGGATATATATATATATATGATGCTGACTCTTACTTGCAGGGAAGGAGCACTGCTCGTCCCGAGTGTGGGTCGGGGTCGTTATAAATCTTGGTCAGCTAAAGCTGACCGGTTGCTTGTTTTTCCCACCAATTGGTGAATTTGCTTATACAGGTCCGGTGAGAATAGCGGGACGATAGCGGGCTGAAGCCCCTGCTGCTGTGCTGTGCTAGCCCTTGAAGGCCAAGCTTTTGTTTACTTTTGTTCATGTGTGGCCGGCCTGCGTGCCGATGTTTGGAAGCCACTTAGATGATGTAAACAAACTCATGTAAATACCTCTTATTGTATTTCATTCCTAGTAGTACTGTGGACTTGTTCTAAACTGGTTTAAAATGAAATTCTATTTATGCTTACATTGTGACTCTGATGCTGAGATAATTATACTTGTACCTGTTTAGTAACGCGCTCTTCTGTTCATTTCATATGGCGTGGGGTCCCGGCCGGACCTACTGTTCTATGCTATGTGACAAGGAGGGTGTTACAAATTGGTATCAGCTTCGGGTCTCGATCCCCTCTTTCCGTCTGAATTCGTGGTCGAATTCTTTTACGGGGTGGTGAGCGCGTGTGTGCGTCGCCTTTAACTCATATAAATAACCAGTTTTTGTCCACTTTAGGAATGAATTACATGTATTTGTGTAGCATTCAGATGGAACTTCTGTGTTCGTTATTGATTGTTGTTATCTCTTAGTCGCTAATTATGTTTTGGGTACATATATAGGAGACTGGGAGTGGAAGCGGGGCCTTCTCGACCCCCCTCGTTCGACTGCAAGCAGTGCACCAACTCCGGGTGCCGACTTCTCCTTCGGCTGAAACTGTAAGGATGATCGCTGAGGCAGGTCTTTGCAATGTTTCACGGCGCAACCAAGAGGGCATGTCCCTGGACAGCCTCCTACTCCGGGAGCGGTTCCGGTGCAGGCTCCAGCAGACGAACCTGCGGTAGAAAGGCCAATGCCGTTGAGGGCACGAAGAGCTCCGATCAACAGCTATAATACTTTTTGAGTTTCCACCCTCCGACGTTCACGGGGGCAGGAACCCCGACGCAAAGCGGAGGATTGGTTGTCAAAGGTGCGCAAACCTTGAAGGCCACGGACATGGAGGAAGGACAAAAAGTGACTTTGGCAACCTTCCTACTAGATGGGGAGGCACAGCTGTGTGGTGGGATGAGATGGAGATACATCAGCTTGCGGGATGGCAGTGACTGATATCTCTTTTGATGAGGTTTCTAGACTGTTCTTGGCGCGATATCTTCCACAGGCCCAACAAATAGAAATGGAAAATCAGTTCAACCGGCTGACTCAGGGTGATCAGTACGATCGACGACTATCTGCATGAGTTTACACGGTTAGGTCGCTATGCAGGAGCGACCTTTGCCAATGAAGCACAGAAGACAAATCGGTTCTAATGAAGGTCTGAGGGAAGAGTTGCGGTTCCTTTCTGACGGGGCCAATGACGCAAGGGTTTATGACCCTGGTCAACTCAGCTCGTTCTTTAGAAAAAGACATCGAAGCGGTCCCGCAGTAGGAAAGAGCTAGCAAGTAGTCAAGACAGAGTTCAAAGTATCGAGCTCGGCAAAGTCGGGCAAGGCAAGTTGAAGAAAGGAGCCCGCGACCGTCTGGGTCAGATCAATCTTCAGCATCGGGAGTGATCTGGGCGAGGCCCAATCATCTGTTACAACTGCGGCAAGCAGGGACATATAGCACGTGACTGTCGTAGTGGGAAGAAGCTAGTTGCGGCCTATGCGGCAGAGAAAGGGAAGGCGGCAGAGTCAACCCGCATCCCACGCTGCTCCAACCAACCTAGGGTTTACAACCTTGGCCAACAGGAGGCCATCAAACAGAACGATGTGGTGACAGGTATGCGATAGTATATAGCTTTTGTTGCTTTTTATACTTCATACCTTATACCTTGCTTGGTAACCATTGATGTCCTAGGCTTTGTCCTGATCTTTAACTATCCGGCGAGAGCACTATTTGACACGGGTGCCTCACATTTCCTTTTCTATCGGAGGCCTTCATACAGCAACTTGGAGTGCCTTCATCGTTTAGACAGGAACGATTAGATGTGATGCTACCCAATGGGTGTTCGATGCGCGCGGATCGAGGTTGTGTAGTAAAGGTACGAATAGGGAGTCAAGACTTTGATTTGGAAGCACTGATACTCCCGCTTTCGGAATTCGATGTAATCTTTGGTATGGACTGGCTGTCAGCGCAGCAGGCCTACATTGATTGCACTTCTAAGGAGGTCACACTGGGGCGAAATACCGAACGTGCGACTACGTTTGCTGGTTTGCATGGATCGAGCAAGACACTGATGTCTGCTGTCCAAGTGGTCAAAGCGGATCGGCAAGGCGCAGAGTTATGTGTTGTGCTAGTGGGGGCTGCAAAGCCTCAACCCATTTGAGTGATGTTCTTGTGATTTCAGAGTATCCAGATGTGTTTCCGAAAGAGCTTCCTGGGCGACACCTCAGCGAGAGATTGACTTCACTATAGAGTTGGTGCCAGGTGCCAAACCGGTTTCACGCTCTCCGTACCGAATTGCGCCAAAGGAGATGGCGGAATTGAAAGTTCAATTACAGGAGTTGCTAGAGCAGGGTTATATACGTCCAAGTACCTCCCCTTGGGGTGCTCGGTCCTTTTTGTAAAGAAGAAGGACGGAAGCCTGCATCTCTGCATGACTACCGAGAATTAAACAAGCTGACCGAGAAGAACAAGTATCCGATTCCTCGAATCGATGACTTATTCGATCAGCTAGTTGGGTCAACGGTATATTCAAAGTTGGATCTCAAGTCCGGCTATTACCAGTTACGAATTCGGTATTGTGATATTCCTAAGACAGCATTCAGTACTCGCTACGGACACTACGAGTTTACAGTGATGCCGTTTGGATTGATGAATGCACCGTCAGTATTTATGGATCTGATGAATAGGACCCTTTCGAGAGTTCCTTGATTGGTTTGTTATTGTCTTCATTGACGATATCTTGGTTGTACTCTCAGTCTGAAGAAGAACATGCGATTCATTTGCGTGAAGTTTGGAAATCCTGCGACGTAGTCAATTATATGCCAAGTTCTCTAAGTCCGAGTTCTGGCTAGCCTCAGTGGCATTCCTTGGTCATGTTGTTAGTGGCGAGGGTATCGCAGTGGATCCGGCAAAGATTGATGCAATCCAGAAGTGGCCCGTTTTGGCAACAGTAGCAGAAGTCATGAGTTTTCTTGGACTTGCCGGCTACTATCGGCGCTTCGTGGAAAACTTTTCGCGGATCGCTCTACCTCTCACCACCTTGACGAGGAAGGATCAGAAGTTCGTTTGGTCATCGGAGTGTGCACGGGCTTTTGAGGAATTAAAGAGGCGTCTGACCACAGCACCAATTTTGTGTTGCCATCAGGTGCCAGAGGGTTATGAAATTTATAGTGATGCGTCAGGGAGCGGCTTCGGCTGCGTACTTCTTCAGCACGGTCAGGTGATAGCTTATGGCTCTCGACAGTTGAAAGTGCATGAGCGGAACTATCCGGTCCACGATTTGGAGTTGGCGGCCGTGATATTCGCTCTAAAGCTGTGGCGGCAACTACTTATATGGTGTGAAGGTTGACATCTTTACAGACCATAAGAGCCTTAAGTATCTGTTAACGCAGAAAGAGATCAATATGCGACAACGAAGGTGGATGAGTTCCTGGGGGAGTACACATTTGATATACATTATACTCCCGGAAAGGGGAATGTCGTCGCAGATGCATTGAGCAGGAGGGCTTTTTCCCAGGCCAACTGGATTCAGATGTATGATCCACGTCTGATCAGGGACTTGGAAGCCTTGGAGATCTCCTTTGTAGAGAGGAGTTCTAGTGCGAATGCGTGCTTAAACTGGATGGAGGTGCAAGTATGACCTCGCGGACAGAATACGACAGGCCCTGGAGCTTGATTCGAGCATGCAACGCTATTTGGCAGAGTCTGGGGATGGACTACTGCAGAGTTTGTGATGGACGACGGTCTGATGTGGAAAGACGGTCGGTTGTGCGTCCCAAATGTGGGTAAGTTGCGGGAGGAATTGATGTACGAAGCGCATTTTACCAAATACTCAATTCACCCTGGGAGCACAAAAATGTACCAGGACATGAAAAAGCTATTTTGGTGGCCAGGATTAAAGAAAGACATCGCCTTGTATGTGGCAAAATGCAAAACTTGCGCACAGGTGAAGGCGGAATGTCAGAAACCTGGAGGTTTCCTGAAGTCGTTGCCTATACCGGAATGAAATTGATGACATTTCGATGGATTTCGTGCTACGGTTTGCCGAGATCACAGAGTGGGAATGATGCCGTATGGGTGATCGTGGATCGCTTGACAAAGGTAGCCCACTTTATTCCAAACCGGAAGGACGATTCAGTTGAAAAGTTAGCAAAACTTTTTGTTGATAGCATTGTACGATTGCACGGTGTGCCCCGTAGCATCGTTAGTGACCGAGATGGGCGCTTCACTTCGAAAGATTGGAAGCTAATCCACCAGTTGTTAGGTACAAAACTGAAGTTTAGTACTGCCAAAGATGAAGGCCTTAGCATTAAAGTCAAAGAAGGAGGTTGACGGATATGATGATGAAGAGGATGAGGAGAGCTTTTTGTGAAGAAGTTCAAAAGGTTCATGAAGAATCCAGAAAGAAGAAATCCCTTCTGAAAATATTTCATCAAGAATGGATCTTCATCGAAAAAAGGAAGAGGTAGCAATGAGGACGATGATGAGCGACAACCGCTGGAGTGCTATCATTGTAAAAAGACCGGACACATTCGGAGCCAGTGCCCAAAATATCTGAAAGAGCGTAAAGAAAAACGGCACATGGGAAAAGTGAAGAAGAAGGTCGTAAAAGTGGCTACATTGGATGACTCCTCCTCCGAGGATTCAAGCGGCTCATCCACTAGCGATGAAAAAGAGGCAAATATGTGCCTTATGGGAAAAAGTAACAAGACATTAGAGGATGAAAGAAAGTGTCCAAAGAGACACTAAGGTAACTCTCCCTACTACTTATGATGATTTATATATTAAGTATTTACAAACATGCAAATTTTTTGATAAAAGTTTAAACGATATTAATCTCCTAAATTCTAAAAATAAACTTTTGTTAAAAGAAAACAAAAAATTATCTAAACAATTAGGGAAATAAAAGGTATCTTGCCAAGAGTGCTATCACTCCTTGGCAAGAGTGAAAGAACTTGAAGAAGCTATTTTTAAGTCCCACTCCAATACTGAAATTCTTACTAAGGAGAAGGGGGATTTAGAAAGAAAATTAAAAACATCTCTTTCTCAAATAGAGGAAGGAAAAGAAAAGTTTTGCGAATCGGTGTGTTATGTTAGTAACAGAAAACACCGCTATTAATGCTTGTATTCATGATTTAAATATGGCTATTAAGAAGTTTGGAGGTGGGCAAAGATCTTTGGGCATGATCTTGGCCAACCAATACTATCGAAGTGCCAAACATGGCCTTGGATATGTTACTAGAAAGCAATCGCAGGCATTAAATCCTAACGTCGGCGTTATCAATAATTCCAGAAATAGTATTCTGTCAAGAGTAAATTACAAAATTCAAATGTTACCTCATATTTCCAGCAAGAGTTTATCCAAAACTCCAAAAAGGGTCTCATCCCCTTTTATATCGTGTGTCAAATGTCATTTATTTGGACACACCTCAACCACTTATAGGAAAAAGGGTCGTAGTGCTATAAAGCAAATCTAGGCTCCTATGGTTTCCACTTATTCTATGGGAGGAACCTCTTGGGTATCCAGATCTTTACTCTCATCTCCTTTTTAGGTATGCTGGCAGGCTAAGGACAAAAGGACGTGTGGTATTTGGACTCGGATGCTCCAAACACATGATGGGCAACAAAGCAAATTTCCTTAGCCTTGAGATGAAGAAAGGATGGATGGTGACATTTGGTGATAACGGAAAAAGAAGGATCATGGGCATCGGCACAGTGGGTAACGATTCTTTCTCAATCTCAAATGTTTTATTTTTAGATGATTTAAAACATAATTTAATTTCAATTAGTCAATTATGTGATAAAAGTTTAAATGTATTATTGAATCATCTACAAATCTTTGCAAAATCATAAATTTTAAAATAAATGATGTCGTACTCACCGCACCTAGGATGCATAATGTTTAAATGATTACTTTTTAATGATCTTTCAAATTCTTCTTTAAAAAGTTTATCTCTAAAAATGAAAAATTAGAACTTTGGCATAGGCGCCTTGGTCACTCTAGCACCAAGCTAATTTTGAAATTATCAAAAGGTTGATTAATTAAAGGTTTACCAATGCTTAATGGTAATTTATCTTCTCTTTGTACGCCTTGCCAAAAAGGAAAGTATTCAAAAAATTCTTTTAAAAGCAAAAATATAATTTCTACTTCTAGACCACTTCAATTAATTCATATAGATTTATTTGGACCAGTTAGCACTTCTCGTCAGCAGGTAGGAAAATATACTTTTGTAATAATTAATGATTAATCTAGATTTTGTTGGACTTTATTTTATCTTCCAAATCCGATGCATTTATTGAATTTACTAACTATGCATTCGTTTCAAAATGAACTTGATTTAAAAATTAAATGCATAAGTTCAGATCATGGAGGAGAATTTGAAAATGATAAATTTCTTCTTTTTGTAATGATTTAGGAATTAAACATGAATTTTTCGCTCCTCGCACACCCCACAACAAAATGGTGTAGTGGAGAGGAAAAATAGAACCCTTCAAGAGCTAGCACGCACTATGCTTTGTGAATATGGATTGCCTAAATCATTTTGGGAGGAAGTGGTTAATACTTCATGTTATATTATTAATCGTGTCATGCTTCGACCTATTTTAAAATTAACACCTCCTGAGCTTTACTTTAAAAGAAAACCTAATGTATCTTATTTTCATGTGTTTGGTTGTAAGTGCTTCATTTTAAACACTCAAGAATTGATGACTTCTCAATGGATCTTGATGTTGAGATGACAAATAGTTGGTTACTAAGTGACAACGCCAGCGTTGACACTTAACACACGCATTGAGTCCACAAACTGCCACGTTCTCGATGGATGCACGATGTCAGCAGTTTCTATACACACACTAATGCTGGCGTTAACTCTTAACGCTACGCGTTAGCTTCCGTGCCTATTTAAAGAGCTGATTTCATTTGATCATTTTTTTTGTTGCATTCTAAGCCTTCATTCTATACTTTAGAGAGAGTATTTCATCCGAAATTCAGAGAGCACTCCCAACAGCACCATTGAGGAATAAGAGTAAAAAGGGAGATTTCCAATGACAAATTTGAAGAAGGATGCTCGCTTCAATTCTGACATGGTAATTGTGAATCTTCAACATCTCCTTCAGCGCTCTTCAATTTAGGGAGTCTTTTGCTCTTATTTTAACTTTATCTTTTCATATTTTCTTGTAATGGTAGTGAAATCGCTGTCTTGCATGTGGTGACTAGGCCAGGTTCGGTTTAAGGGGATATTCGCCGCCTTGTACGTGGCGACTAGTTCTAGGTAGATCTAGGGGGTGGCTAGAGGTCTTATCTGTGGATAGATAGGCTATGACCAACCTGTCCTTGGGAGAAGGACCGGTGAAGGAACAAAAAATTGAATTTTATTTTGTCGCCTTAATTTCAACCGTTATTGAAATTATATGTTTGTAATCATCTTTTTGAAATATATGATATTCTTTTTTATTATCTCTGATTGTCTAAAAATGTATTTCATATAAGATTTTGCGAGTAAAATCACTTAGGATATTGTTGTAAAAATATTTTCTAGAGAGATTAACGCCCGACGTTAAATTTATAACGCCAGGCATTAGCGACAGAACCAAAAAGTTTTCTGTTATTCTAAAATCTATCAGTTATCTCAAAAATAGTAAACCCGTTATTCACCCCCCTATCAGAGCGCCATCAGATCCAACACTAAAATAATATCAATGACCGAATTTGTTTGGTCACTAAATGAACTTTTGGTGACAAAGTTGATTCGGTCACTAAATGAACTTTTATTAATCAAATTGATTCGGTCACTAAATGAAGTTTTGGTGACTAAATGAATTCGGTCACTAAATAAAATTTTAGTGACTGAATTAATTCAATCACTAAATATGTGTTTTAGTGAAAAGAATCATATAATTATTTCATTTAGAATTCAATTTTAGACATTCAGATACAATAATAATTTTAATACTAAATCGCAGATAAAATTTGTTAAACATATGTTATTTTATTAATAGAAAAAAGTGGGTGGGAGATAGCCCAAACCACTCAATACATAGTAATATTATTTTCAACTATAATTAATTTGAATACCTAAAAAAATATCTATATTGAAAAGTAAGGTCTCATGACCGACGTCTCATGACCGACAATGGTCTTGCACTCATCCATCATCAGCTGAAGTTTGTAGCTGAATGCAACCTTCTTTTGCGTCACGAAGAGAAACATCCTGAAGAGCCCTCTCTCGTACGACTAACTCTGGCCGATCTACATCCCCTCATGCCAGCCATCTATAATCTTCATCAACAACTCATCTGCATACATCCATCTACATTAAGATAGCATCAACCAATAGTAAATGATAAATACATAGAAAGAATTGTAAAATCATCTACTTGTAATAATTATAATCATAGCCAAGCCTTCGACATAAATACCAAGTAGATGCAGGCTTGTATATCAAAACATAAACATTCCATGCACTATCATCTTTGGATCCTCTTTATTAAATCAGCTGTAAACTTATTTTTGTAGGGAGGCTTACATACATAATATGATTTTTTTCTTTCATATTTACATACTCAAAATACCCATAAAAATATAATCAGGGAAGTGGATAAATAAATTGAAACAACGAACAATGATAAATCCAATGTATGGTGAAATTTTCAACACTATTTAAATATAATTTAGATGTCAAACAAACACGAATACAAAAAAAATTATAATGGTATGCATGTAAATATTTAAATACTAATCGGGTACAGTGCTTGTATAAAATAGCACCGACTAGGAAAACAAATTACACTTGTTGGCAAAAACTGAAATTAGTTTATGAAAAATATTTTTAGCAAACTCAATACTCATGTTGGAATGTAATTTAATTGAAACGGTTGCAGCACTACTAAGAAAATAAAATAGGAATGTATCAAGCTATTTCTCAATGGATCAGGAAGATGCACCGCTGCGCAAAACCTATGCTTTCCTCCTCTTTTTTTGGCAATCTGGGTCTCGGGCTGCGGCAAAAATATGAAGATATCAAAAACACAATTATTTGAGCAGATAGACTGTAGTCTGTATGATAAGAAAGTCAATTTTTTGTTTAACAAAATCACCTCTTTATTGGCTGATTCTTCTTTCTCAGACAAAGTCAGCTCAATATGGCCTTTTCCTTTCCCTTGCTCCGGCGGTTTATCTCGTCGAGCTTATCCTTCACGCCGGGATAGATATCCGAGAAGGTGGAATCCTCGAAGCCTACAGCCAGGCCGTCCCGACCTCTCAGGCAGTTTAAGGCGTCGTCAATCTCCCTGGCGACAAGGGGAAATACCTCATCCTGGAAGGCCGGATTATCCATATAATATTGATGCTGTAAAAAGGAAAAAAAATGGGTTAGATCGCACGGTTTGAAGAAAGCAAACTGCATAAGTATTATCAGATGACTTACCGCCATGATCTCCTTTAACCAGGCGATCTCCTCGGCCTGCTCGGCGCTTTTCTTTTCTAAGTGCGTGTGAGCTGAGACTAACCTCTTGTATGACAGAGCCATAAAATGGTTAGCCGCGAAGCCCCACGCATCGGCTTGCGCGGCTACTCTGGAAAGATCCTCTTCTGGAACCTTCTTCAATTTCTTCAATGTTTTCCGACCATACATAGAAGTACCGGTGGATAATGCATGGCGGCTGACTTTCTCGCTCCCCCAGAACGGGGAGCGCAGTTGAAACTTGCACGCAATCCCCATCCTGATGCCAGAGGATTATCGGTTTGCTCCACAGATCTCGCGAATTGCTACAGGAGCGGAGAAGCTCAAACTCGCCTAAGGAAGCTGAGCCTTCCTCCTCAGATGATTGTGGTTTGCTCTTCCTCTGCCTCTTCTTTCTCTGGGTCAGAACCAGACCAGCCGGGCTGACTGGTTTGTTCTGTGGAATGATGGTGGTGGCTGCAAAGCAAAGCTAAAAGTTTAATAAGGCAGTCTGCACGGTCACAAAGCACCGAGTTGTGGAAAGCTTACTATCTTCAGGATGGATACCCTCCAACTCTGCGAACAACGGGATGTAGTGGTTCACATCCAGTCGCTCATTCTCAAGAAATTTGAAGATCTTCAGCTCGGTCTCCCCGATATTGACTGTCTGGAAGGCCGCCTCACTCCGCACCTGCAGGTTGCCCTGCAACAACCTGAGATGGCCTTCGAACATCACATATCTCTCTGACCAGCTCGTCACCTTGTTCGCATGATTGACGACCTTTATCCCCCGGCACCCAAAGTAAAGGTGCCCTCTGATGATTTATGTTCCGGCGTCTGGAATAGACCGCACGGAAAAGAACTTCCTGAAAAGGTCAATGGAAAACCTGGTCTGCTCAGACCGCAGGTACGAGATGAAACTATAAATGGAGGCAATAGAGTTCGGCGGGAGTTGTCCGGGCAAACCCCGTAATGATCGAAGATTGAAATGACTTCAAGGGGCTGTGGAAACTTGATGTCGTTTTCAAAATGGTCAATGAGGACAGCGATTAGAGTGGGAGAAGAAGAATTAATTTGCTCGTCACGCAAGGGAAGTTGCGCGAGTAGATTGCTTCCAACCATATGTTTTTTGACAAAGTCATCCAACTCGGCTTGAGTTAAACGACACTCCTTGTGTTCAGTAGAATGAAAGGCAGAGGCCGCATCATTTCGGACGGCTTGGACCTTCTCAGACCGGTTTGCTTTGCTCCTAGCCCACGCCATTTGGAAGTTGATGAATGAACCTCCGGAAGTGCTACTACTTATAGAGCCAATGATCTGCAAATAGTAAAGTCGTGCAATGGATATGTGATCTAACCGCGCGGCTCAGTAACCTACATGGTTAGTTCACACAGGAATACTACGAACTATACACACAAGCTGCGCGGATCAGCAACCAGCATCATCATATTAATTGAGTTCAACAGAAAAAATTCAAGCATACATCATAGGTCGCGCGACCTGTAAAGCAGTTCGGATAATATTGTAGAGATTCAAAGACACAGACCGCAATTATTCAGAAGTAATCTGCATGGATTATACGAATATTAAAAGGCAGCAAAAGATAGAGTATTATCACACAGATATTCAACAACCAGATTATCCGAAGGACCAAACAAATAATATTACAAATATTGTTTTCATGTTAAAGCCGCTCGCAGTTGGCGATGCTCAGTAGAAGAATTTTCACGATGAAGTCACGCGATCTAGTCGGTGGTTTGATTAAGAAGGTTTTATATCAGGCCTGAATGATAATGGAGATGATTGATTGTGCTATGATGCCGCACGACATCCCTCTCTACCCGCGCAGCAGGAAGCATGCGAGCAGGAATCTCGGCGGCCTCATCAATCATGGGCTCGGCCGCCCTAACCGGAGTGGGATTTGAGGTCCCCCCGAAAGTCGGGCGGCTCGATATCCTCATCCTCTCATCATTAACGGGTCGCCGACTTTCGCCGACTTCCCTAGTCAAACGCAAATATTTTTCTTGATAATATTTGTAGTCCTCTTCAAACTTCTAGGCTGCCTTCTTCTCCTTCTTAAGCCGTGTGTTGAGAATGGCGTTCTGCTCCATCAGCGCTTTCTCTTTACCCAGCCGTGCCTTTTTCTCGGCCTCCAGCACAGTCCGAGCGGCCTCTAGCTGAGCTCCAATCATCTGCTGCTCCTCTAGTCGATCCTTCTTCCCCGCCTCCAGAGCAACCCGGGTAGCTCCATCCTGACCTTAGATCTCCTTCATCTTCTCTTTCAAGTCTCCAAGAAGCCTCTGGAAGTTATCCAACTCCTCCTGCCCAGAATTTGAGTTATGCGCGAAGCTTGGCACTTGAGAGGGCAGCGGAAGTAAGCTAGATAAGAGTTCACCGGCTTCGTTGCTTCTTCTGGTTTGTCTGCAGGTGAAAGTGCGGTTACAACAGCTGAAAGAGAATAGCACAACACATAATACTACAAGATTAAATGCCTGAATGCACAGGCCATTGCGACTGTTCAGGGTCTATCCTATGGCGCTAGTCCATCCAAAACTATTCATTCTGCCTTCTCTTGATAGCAGAAATTTGAGTCGCGGATGGAAAATAACCCGGAAGTGGGTTCAACATCAAGGCATTCTTTCGAGGCCGTGAAATGTAGAAGCGGACAGGGTTTTAACCCGCATCGCGCATACCTTGAGCAAAAAGATCATGCAGCCGTGACTTAACCAGAAACTGCCTCTTCTCCTCCGCCTACGCCTTTATCAGGCGCAACCCGATCATTTCTGGGTCCTCTCCCCTCATCATGGGCCCCTCTGGTTTGGGCGCATCCTTGCCAGGAGGGTCAACTCGGCTCGAAGTCACAGGACTATCAAGAAGCTTATCCTGCTTCTGAAGGTCATCCATGCCCTTGAAGATATCACTGAGCATCATGTTGTTCGCAGAGTTTGGGAGCAAATCATCTGGCTTGGTGGATGGGGTGGCTGGCTCTTCAACCTCTTCCTTCACTCACGGGTTGCTTTGGAGGCAGGCCGCGACTAGTTTCTTGAAGATTTTATTTTTGGCTCTCAACTTCGTAACCTTTCTGGCTATTCTCTCTGCCGCCGTCTCGACCCTCTTCCTCTTCTTCTTGCCCAACTCTGGGTTGGTCTGCTGGGAGGGGTTAGAATTATCATCAACTACCACCAAGGGAATAGTCAACTCTCCCGGTTTCGGGGAGTTTACCACCCCTTCTTCCCCTTCATTCGGCATCAGGAGTGGATTCCCAGAAGGGGAAATTTTGATGCCAAAGGAAGCGGCTTCGCCGACCTTCGGTGCGGCGTTACGTGAACCCACCTTATTAGAAGGGGCGGGTTCCCCTGTCTTCAGCAGGGCGGTTCTTGGGATCACCTTGTTAGAAGGCATCGACAGGTCGGTCGGGAGGAGTTTCGAGTTACCAGATTCGGGCTCTTCTGGTGCCTTTGAGGTGGACAATTCCATGACAGGTTTTGAAGTACTCGTTCCGAGCTCCTCTGGTACCTTGAAGGTCGTCAACTTCTCAGCAGGTTTTGTGCTACCCGCTGTGGGTTTCCCAGATCGGTTAATTTTCTTCCGATCATTCTTTTTTCGGTCTTCCTCTTTTTTTCCGATCTCCACTCTTGTCCACGCGGACTTAGAGATTATCCAGGAAGTCCATTCTGATCAAAAAGTTGCTAGCTTGAAAAACCTTAACTGCAATTGGCGAGTAGCTCCCCTTGATTTCAAAGAAAGTAGGCAGAGTGGAGAGCTCTCAGGGTTTCTTATAGACTTTCAGAACAAAGCGGGTGCGGTCTCCGGCTTGAACTAATATTTTCGAAATTTCCTCGAGATTTGAAAATATGCGGGGATTATG
The DNA here is from genome assembly GCA_033032865.1 of Dactylorhiza incarnata. Classification (NCBI taxonomy): domain Eukaryota; kingdom Viridiplantae; phylum Streptophyta; class Magnoliopsida; order Asparagales; family Orchidaceae; genus Dactylorhiza; species Dactylorhiza incarnata. Next base: position 43,688 of record JAWHQI010001397.1, read on the forward strand.
TTTACCCAGAAGACCGCTACCTAAACACTACATCTTTCAGACCGGGCGATTTGGTGTGACAAGTCGCCTAGTTCCAGAACCAACAGGTCTCTCGGCCCAGCTTGGACCAAGCTGGGCGGTCTGACAGTATCCAGACCGCCCCCAGGACTGAAGACTGCCAAGCTCAAGTCCCAAAGGGCAAGCTGTGGTCTCAACTAATAGACCACACGGGTTGCCAACCTTCTCGAAGCCGAGATATCTCAGTTCAAGCTCAGCACAAGTCGCCAGTCAATCCTCCACCCCGTGCGGCCTCTAATCAGAGACCGCTCGGGTTGTCTCAACTTAGTCCTATGGCACTTCAGCCCAAAATCAATGCAGATCAAGGCTCGAGCCGCTCGATTTGCATATTTCTAGGCCGTCATCAGGAATTGAAAACAAGGGCTCACCCAGAGGACAAGTCGCGACCTCAAGTAGCGCAGGCCGCCATTCTCTTCAAGTCAAGATCTCAGTCTAAGCCGAACTTGAATCGGCAAGACAATCTGCCGGACCGCGCAGCTTCCCTTCTTTCCCCCTCTTGTATCTCGTCACCCCCTGTCCGATTCATCTGTAACCAGGCGGACGGTTATTTTATCCCTGCCCATTTGGGCAGGCCCCCGAGCCTATAAATAGGGGGCATCGACATTCCAAAGACACGCACACTAGAATCCTGGAGCTCGCTTGTTAGAGCTGCGGTCTCGAGTTCACTATCTTGCGACTTGTCAGACCGGTAGGCTTCTCGCTTCCTGGTCTTGTAACCCGCTGTAACCTCTTCACTTAAATCAAAGGAAAGCCCATCACAGGAGTGGCATTTGCCATGACGGGCGAAGTCTGGCCTCGACCGTTGTCAGTGGTCTAATTCTCTTTAATCGAATAGTAATCGACAGCCCGCGGCCTCCGTTCTCCATTGCTTCTCTAGCGTCGATCGCGGAGGTGCATTTTGTGATTCAACAAACAACAAGAGTACAATATGGAGCCAAAGAATAAGGCCTTAGCATTAAAGTTGAAGAAGGAGGTTGACAGGTATGATGATGAAGAGGATGAGGAGAGCCTCTTTGTGAAGAAGTTCAAAAGGTTCATGAAGAGTCCAGAAAGAAGAAACATCTTCCGAAAATATTTCATCAAGAAGGTATCTTCATCGAAAAAAGGAAGAGGTAGCGATGAGTACAATGATGAGCGACCACCGCTGGAGTGCTTTCATTGTAGAAAGACCGGACACATCCGAAGGTGGTGCCCAAAATATCTGAAAGAGCGTACAGAAAAGCGGCACATGGGAAAAGTGAAGAAGAAGGTCCTAAAAGAGGCTACATGGGATGACTCCTCCTCCGAGGATTCAAGCGGCTCATCCACTAGCGATGAAGAAGAGGCAAATATGTGCCTTATGGGAAAAAGTAACAAGACATCCGAGGATGGAAGAAGTGTCCAAAGCAACACTGAGGTAACTCTCCCTACTACTTATGATGATTTATATATTAAGTATTTACAAACATGCAAAATTTTTGATAAAAGTTTAAAAGATATTAATCTCCTACATTCTGAAAATAAATTTTTGTTAAAAGAAAAAAAAATTATCTAAACAATTCGGGAAAGAAAAGGTATCTTGCCAAGAGTGCAATGACTCCTTGGCAAGAGTGAAAGAACTTGAAGAATCTCTTTGTAAGTCCCACTCCAATACTGAAATTCATACTAAGGTGAAGGGGGATTTAGAAATAACTTTAAAAACATCTCTTTCTCAAATAGAGGAAGGAAAGAAAAGTTTTGCGAATTAGTGTGTTATGTTAGTAACAGAAGCACCGCTCTTAAAGATTGTATTCATGATTTAAATATGGCTATTAAGAAGTTTGGAGTTGGGCAAAGATCTCTGGGCATGTTCTTGGCCAATCAATGCCATGGAAGTGCCAAATATGGCCTTGGATATGTTACTGGAAGCTATCGCCAGGCGTTAACTCCTAACATCGGCGTTTTCAATAATTACAGAAACAGTAATTCTGTCAATAGTAAATTAAAAAATTCAAATGTTACCTCATATTCCAGCAAGAGTTTATCCAAAACTCCAAAAAGGGTCTCATCCCCTTTTATATCGTGTGTCAAATGTCATTTATTTGGACACACCTCAACCTCTTATAGGAAAAAGAGTCATAGTGCTATAAAGCAAATCTGGGTTCCTATGGTTTCCACCTATTCTATAGGAGGAACCTCTTGGGTATCCGGATCTTTACTCTCATCTACTTTTTAGGTATGTTGGCAGGCTAAGGACAAAAAGGACGTGTGGTATTTGGACTAGGGATGCTCCAAACACATGACGGGCAACAAATTAAAGTTCCTTAGCCTGGAGATGAAGAAAGGAGGGATGGTGACATTTGGTGATAACGGAAAAAGAAGGATCATGGGCATCGGCATAGTGGGTAACGATTCTTTCTCAATCTCAAATGTTTTATTTGTAGATGATTTAAAACATAATTTAATTTTAATTAGTCAATTATGTAATAAAGGTTTAAATGTATTATTTGAATCATCTACAAATCTTTGCAAAATCATAAATTTTAAAACAAATGATGTCCTACTCACCGCACCTAAGATGCATAATGTTTAAATGATTAGTTTTAATGATCTATCAAATTCTTCTTTAAAAAGTTTTATCTTTAAAAATGAAGAATTAGAACTTTGGCATAGGCGCCTTGGTCAATCTAGCACCAAGTTTATTTTGAAATTTTCAAAAGATAGATTAATTAAAGGTTTACCTATGCTTAATGGTAATTTATCTTCTCTTTGTACGCCTTGCCAAAAAGGAAAGTTTTCAAAAAATTCTTTTAAAAGCAAAAATATAATTTCTACTTCTTGACCACTTCAATTAATTCATATGGATTTATTTGGACAAGTTAGCACTTCTAGTCTAGCAGGTAGAAAATATAATTTTATAATAATGAATGATTATTCTAGATTTTGTTGGACATTATTTCCATCTTCCAAATCTGATGCATTTATTGAATTTACTAAACTATGCATTCGTATTCAAAATGAACTTGATTTAAAAATTAAATGCATAAGTTCGGTTCATGGAGGAGAATTTGAAAATGATAAATTTTCTTCTTTTTGTATTGATTTAGGAATTAAACATGAATTTTCTGCTCCTCGCACCCCACAACAAAATGGTGTAGTGGAGAGGAACAATAGAACCCTTCAAGAGCTAGCACTCACTATGCTTTGTGAATATGGGTTGCCTAAATCAATTTGGGATGAAGTGGTTAATACTTCATGTTATATTATTAATCGTGTCATGCTTCGACCTATTTTTAAATTAACACCTCATGAGCTTTACTTTAAAAGAAAACCTTATGTATCTTATTTTCATGTGTTTGGTTGTAAGTGCTTCATTTTAAACACTCGAAAATGGATGACTTCTCAACAGATATTGACGTCGAGATGACAAATAGTTGGTTACTAAGTGACAACGCCAGTGTTGACACTTAACGCACGCGTTGAGTCCACAAACTGCCACTTTATCGATGGTTGCACGATGTCAGCAGTTTCTATACACAAACACTAATGCTGGCATTAACTCTTAACGCTACGCGTTAGCTTCTGTGCCTATTTAAAGAGCTGATTTTATTTGATCATTTTATTATGCTTTCCAAGCCTTCATTCTATACTCCAGAGAGAGGATTTCATCCGGAATTCAGAGAGCACTCCCAACATCACTATTGAGGAATAAGAGTAAGAAGGAGATTTCCAACGACAAATTTGAAGAAGGATGCTCGCTTCAATTCCGACATGGTAATTGCGAATCTTCAACATCTCCTTCATCGCTCTTCAATCTAGGGAGTCTTTTGCTCTCATTTTAACTTTATCTTTTCATTTTTTTCTTGTGATGGTAGTGAAATCGCTATCTTGCGTGTGGTGACTACGCCGGGTTCGGTTTAGGGGGAAATTTGCCGCCTTGTGCGTGGCGACTAGGTCTAAGGTAGATCTAGGGGTGGCTAGAGGCCTTATCTAGGGATTGATAGGCTATGGTCAACCGGTCCTTGGGAGAAGGACCGGTGAAAGAACAAAAGGTGAATTTTATTTTGTCGCCATAATTTCAAGCGTTATTGAAATTATATGTTTGTAATCATCTTTTTGAAATATATAATATTCTTTTTTATTATCTCTGATTGTCCAAAAGTGTATTTCATATAAGATTTTGCAAGTAAAATCACTTACGATATTGTTGTAAAAATATTTTCTAGAGAGATAACGCCCGGCGTTAACTATATAACGCCAGGCATTAGCGACAGAACCAAAAAAATTTCTGTTATTCTAAAATCTATCAGTTTATCTCAAAAATAGTAAACCCCTTATTCACCCCCAATATCAGAGCGCCATCAGATCCAACACTAAAAAAATATCAATGACCGAATTGGTTTGGTCACTAAATGAACTTTTTGTGACAAAGTTGATTCGGTCACTAAATGAACTTTTAGTGATCAAATTGATTCAGTCACTTAATGAAGTTTTGGTGACTAAATGAATTCGGTCACTAAATAAAATTTTAGTGACTGAATTAATTTAATCACTAAATGTGTATTTTATTGACAAGAATCATATAATTAGTTCATTTAGAATTCAATTTTAGACATTCAGATACAATAATAATTTTAATACTAAATTGCAGATAAAATTTGGTTAACATATGTTATTTTATTAATAGAAAAGAGGGTGGGAGATAGCCCAAACCACTCAATACATAGTAATATTATTTTCAACTATAATTAAATTGAATACCTAAAAAAATATCTATATTGAAAAGTGAGGTCTCATGACTGACGTCTCATGACCGGCAAAGGTCTTGCACTCATCCATCATCAGTTGAAGTTTGTAACTGAACGCAACCTTCTTTTACATCACGAAGAGCAACATCCCGAAGAGCCCTCTCTCGTACGACCAACTCCGACCGATCTACATCCCCTCCCTCCAGCCATCTATAATCTTCATCAGCAACTCATCTGCATTAATACATGCATCTACAATAAGATATCATCAACCAATAGTAGATGATAAATACATAGAAAGAATTGTAAAATCATCTACTTGTATTAATTATAATCATAGCCAAGCCTTTGACATAAATACCAAGTAGATGCATGCTTGTATATCAAAACATAAACATTCCATGCACTATCTTCTTTGGATCCTCTTTAATAAATCAGCTGTAAATTTATTTTTGTAGGGAGGCTTACATACATAATATGATTTTTTTCTTTCATATTTACATACTCAAAATACCCATAAAAATATAATCAGGGAAGTGGATATATAAATTGAACCAACGAACAATGATAAATCCACTGTATGGCAAAATTTTAAACACTATTTAAATATAATTTAAATGTTAAATACAGACGAATACAAAAAACATTATAATGGTATGCATGTAAATATTTAAATACTTATCGGGCACAGTGCTTGTATAAAATAGCACCGGCTAGGAAAAAAAATTACGCTTGTTGGCAAAAATTGAAATTAGTTTATGAAAAGTATTTTTAGCAAACTCAATACTCATGTTGGAATGTAATTTAATTGAAACAGTTGCAGCACTACTAAGAAAACAAAACAGGAATGTTTCAAGCTATTTCTCAATGGATCAGGAAGATGCACCGCTGCGCAAAACCTGTGCTTTCCTCGACCTTTTTTGGGCAATCTGGGTCTCGGGCTGCGGCAAAAATATGAAGATATTAAAAACACAATTAATTGAGCAAATAGACTGTAGTCTGTATGAAAAGAAAGTCAATTTTTTGTTTAACAAAATCACCTATTTCTTGACTGATTCTTCTTTCTCAGACAAAGTCAGCTCAATATGGCATTGAGATGACATATAAGCTGCAATCAGTTAAGCAAACATATTTGAACGTTATTGGCAAGACCATATTTGAACGATATTGGAAAGAACATATTTGAACGTGCATTAACACTTTATCTTACTGATTATCTTTTCTGAAAACAAATTCTAAGAACATATTCGTACTTTGTTGCTGCTGCATCCATGTGAGGGGTGGAGAACCAAGTGTTTAACGATATTGTCCAGGTTCTTTGTGGTATTTGCTCTCTGTTGCAGTCAAAGAATTTAAAAACATGCATTGAAGCCTCCTGACACAATAGTATCTCGACAAACTGTATCTAAAGTATTGCAAAAATATATAGACAGACATAACTCACACAAAGATTATTTTTGAATTGCTTCATTTTATGCATCATCTATCAGTTCAGATGGACAAGCAAACCAAACCAATAAAACCACACAAAACTGAATAAATCCCATCCTAGTTTTAGTTATGTTTGGGTTCAGTTTAAAACATGCATACAAAAAATCAATCCAGCTTGAAACAATTTTGAACAAAAGGAAGCTATTTTAATGCACAATGTGACTCAAACCATCTAACAAAAGTTTTCTACATATCTATATAAAACAAATAAATATAATTTATTTCAAAATACGAACCGATCTGGTCCAATCTAAGCTGGGTCTAGCCATATCTACATTTGGATCCATTTTCTGCAAATTTGTCGGACAGTGAAATTGTCACTAATTAAAGTTTTTCAAAAATGCCATCAAAATAATATCACTACATAAAAGTTACCTTTTTCTGCAGATTTGAAAAAAGAAAATCTGGGCACTATGACCTTTCAAATTGGACATTATCACAAACATATTATGTGCAAAAATCTAAATAACAAAGCATTGTTTAGAAATCACATATAAAACCAATGCATTGTTTAAAAATCAAAATCAATAACTTAAAACTGGGCATTTGAATTTTATAAATCACCTGTATGAGTTATGGGAGACTGGGACTTAACCTACTGGCTGCTGCTACTCTACTGGGGAAATCCAAAAAGGGCCAAAAAAATCTCAATAGCAGTCGTCAGTCGGCAGATGAAGTTACGTTAAGGCAAGCTTATAAGCACCTCGCCAGAACTGTTGTCCTCGGCTGCTTGCAGTCTTGTAGATGAAATTTCGGTGTTTAGTAGTCGAATGAGATCAGACCAAGCCGCATAGGATGCTATTGAAGAATTAATTTGGTCGGCCCCTCTTCATCTTCCGGGCCTTTTATTGATGTTCCCTGTGCTTCCTGGACTCTTGGAATTCTCTCTTTTAATGTTCTTTGTTTTTCTATGTATTGTTTGCTTCGTATTCCTGCAATGAGTAAATGTTATAAGTTAGTATAAATATGTATCTTGTTGTACAGGTTATGATAATGCAATAGTGAAATATTTTATCCTCTCCCTATGTGTGGATCTGTTTTACATCAGTGGTATCATAACACTGCCATTGATCCTTGGAGAAAATTTTTCCCCTCTTATTTTTTTGGGCATGGATTCCTCATCTACCAGCTTCTCCCAATATGGAGTTCCCCTATTTGAAGGAGACTCCTATGAATTTTGGGCTATCCAGATGAAGTCCCTATTCTTATCTCAAGGTCTATGGAAGGTTGTTGATCTTGATGCTGCAGCTGTTAGCAATGAACAAGGTATAAAAAGGGAGTTGACTGCACCACGCTCACCACAACAGAACAGGGTTGTGGAATGCAGAAATCAGACCGTTATTGAGATGACTCGAGCTATGCTCTTTACCTCTGGTTTTCCAAAAAGATTTTGGGCAGAAGCTTGCAACATAGCTGTGTATATCCAAAAACGATCACCTACAAGAAGCCTTGAAAAATCCACTCCCTACAAAACTCTTTTCTCACAAAAACCCCTCATTAGTCATCTACGCACATTTGGATGCCTAGACTACATCTTGAAAGAAAAAGGAGACAAACTGGAACCCAAGAGCCTGTAGACCATCTTCATTGGCTACAGTGAGCATTCCAAGGCTTACCAAACATTCGATCCTATCTCCAAAAGAATGATAATTTCCAGGGACATTGTGTTCAATGAGGAAAATTCTGGGACTGGGGCTCAGATTCATTTCAGGCAATTCTAATCCCTGATCTTGGGGTTGAGCTTGGAAACATTACAAGCACCATCCAACCCAGTTAAGATGACTCCTCTCCTGAGAATCAAAATCATCAAGAGACTCATATCACCGAACCAGAATCATCATCACCCCTGAGGTATAAAAATCTATCAGAGATTTATGACACTTGTGACATTGCATTATTTTGCTCTACTCCCTCAAACTATTTTGAAGCCATAAAACAAAAGGAATGGGAAACTGCAATGAGAGAGGAGATTGAAACCATTCACAATAATTCAACTTGGGAATTGGTTGTCAAACCATCCAATGTTGAATTTATTTGGCTAAAATGGATCTTCAAGATAAAAACCAATGAGACAAGAGAGGTTGTTCATCACAAAGCTTGCATCGTTGCCAAAAGATATTCACAGCAACCTAGACGGTACTATGAAGAAACCTATGCACCTGTAGCTCGAATGGAGAACATATGAATGATCATTGCTTTTGCTGCCCAAGAGCAAGTTCCAATCTACCAAATTGACATAAAGGCGGCTTTCTTAAATGGGGTAATTGCAGAGGATGTTTATGTTCAATAGCCGCTGGGATTTTTCTTAAAGGGAGCTGAAAATAAAGTCTATAAACTGAATAAAGCCCTCTACGGCTCAAGCAAGCCCCACGGGCATGGAACGCCAACATAGATCAATACTTATGCAGGCAAGGTTTCACTAAATGTCCTGTCAAACCATATCTCTACCAGAAAATAGGTAGTTCAGGTTCAGTAATTATATGTATCTATGTTGATGATTTAATCATCACTGGGACATTACAAGCCCTGATACAAGAACTGAAGACAAACCTCATGGCTCAATGCAATATGATAGATATAGGCTTAATGAGATTTTTCCTAGGTTTACAAGTCATTCAAACCAGTAGTTTCATTTTTACATCATAGGAACAATATGCCCGAAATATCCTGACAAAGTTTCAGCTTGAAGCTTGCAATCCCACACTCACCTCTATGACTCCAGGAGAATGTCTAGAGAAAAGAAAAGAAGGGGAAGATTAAGATGATAGTGAACTCTTTCGATCTCTTGTTGGGACTCTGATTTATTTAACTAACTCTAAACCTTACATCGAATTTACTATCAATATCATTTCTAGGTATGTTTCAAATCTAAGTCATCATCATCTTCAAGCCGCCAATTGAATCCTCCGATACCTCAAAGGTGCATTGGAGTTCGGCATTCTCTACGAATGCAATCAGGATTCCACGCTTTGCGGATACTCAGACTCAAACTGGGGAGGGGACACAACTGATCGGAAGAGCACTGGAGGATACATCTACTTCAAAGCAGGCAATCCAATTTCCTGGCCGACTAGCAAACAGCACACCGTTGCTCTCTCAACAACAGAAGCCGAGTACATGGCAGTTACCGCTGCCTCCTGTGAAGCAATATGGCTCAAGCAAGAAAATAGTTTCATCCAGGGGCACGAATTTGGATCAGATGAAGAAAAAGAAGAGCGCGAAAAGCATAAAAAGGAAGAAGGAACCAAAATATTTAGCGATAACATCTCCGCTATCCAGCTGGCCAAGAACCCCATATACCACCACAGGTGCAAACATATCGAGCACCTGTACCATTTCATCTGCGATCAGGTAGACAGAGGAGTCGTTCAACTTCACTACTGCCCGACTGTAGCTCAAGTTGTAGATGCCCTAACAAAGGCACTCCATCGTGACAAGTTTCTCAAAATACGAAAGGCCATGGAATTAGTGGACCGTCTAGATGAAGGGGGAGTATTGAAGAATTAATCTGGTCGGCCCACTCTTCGTCTCCGGGTCTTTATTGATGTTCCCTGTGCTTCCTGGACTCTTAGAATTCTCTCTTTTAATGTTCTTTATTTTTCCATATACTGTTGGCTTCGTATTCCTGCAATAAGTAAATGCTATAAGTTAGTATAAATATGTATCCTGTTGTACCGGTTATGATCATGCAATAGTGAAATCTTTTATCCTCTCCCTTTAGGTTGTTCTATTTTACATCAAAAGCGACTCAGCGGGCTCATGCGAAAAAAGAAAGAAAGGAGAAGATCACATCCGCACATGCAATGACTCAGCGGGCTGTCGAGGCAACAAATTAGAGCATGGCTGCGAAGAAAGAGAGAATTCATGGATAATAATTTATGAAAGGTGGGAAGAGCGATGAAGATTCCGCGAGGTCGTGGGTTAGAAGAGTAGAAATCGAAGTCATACCTGAGGTGATGCAGAAGAAGCACCGACGATGTGGAGAGGAACATTTGCGGTCGGCGTTGATTCGGATGGAGTGGATGTGAACTGAAGATGCTGTAAATCGTGTCTCATGGTAAGGATAAGTGGAGGGGAAAAATATAAGGGGGGGATGAAATATCAGTACGCGGGATAAAATGTTAGGCAATATTACATTTTTGTAAGTATAAATAATTAAGTATAATTAAGATGAAAGATCACTTTTTTGTAATTTTTGTTAACTTAAAGCTGGAGTTGCGCAGTGAAAGGACTCGTGTAGATGCACATGGCACGTCGTTGCACACTTTGTCGGCTCATCATTGGAGTTGTTCGGATGTGACCTAAATCACGATAAGGTCAAAACATTCCGCTTGAGCAAATGAAAGTCAAACTGTATAGGGGAGCGCACGAACATACTCGTATATTTTTAATTATGGACAGGATAATTTTCTAATAAAGTAGGATAGATATAATTTCTGTCTCTAATTATTTTCGTTACTAGGTAAATAATTTTGTAACAAAAATATTTTTTTTTCATTAAAATGAGTTTTAGTAACGAATTTATATTGCTTCACTAAAAACACGTCTTTAGTGACGAAATATATTTTGTCACAAATATATGTCACTGAAGACATACATTTAGTGACCAAACTTTTATTTTGTCATTATAGCGATATATTTAGTGGCCGACCTTAAATTTGGTCACAAAAGATGACTCTTTAGTGACCGACATTTATTTCATCACTAAAGACATATCTTTAGTGACCAAAATTTATTTCGTCACTAGAAGCATGCCTTTAGTGATGAAATATATTTCGTCACTAAATTTTGGTTGCTAAAACCCATTTTCTTGTAGTGGATGATGAACAAGAGCAATTTCTTATGGATCCAAGAGAAGAAACCGATGAGGACTCATTCTTGGAGGATGATCTATCTAAGAGAGAAGATTGCAACGACACAATATTGGACTCAAATAATGGCAACACATCAAGCTAAAGAGAAGATGGAAACTCAGCTATGGAAGAGGAATGCGAAGAAGATGTCAATGGAACCTTTGACTCAAATCTTGCATCATCCCAAAGAAATGTAAGAAAATTAAAATCCTCTCTTCTTGTAAGAAATTCTATTTCTACACTACATATGCTTAAAATTGCTAAATGTAGAATTAAAAATTTGAAAAATGCTAATTTAATTCAAACAACATTTAGAAAATATAACTTAATAAGCAAATGCTAAAGTAGAATCAAGTAATGATGTGTTAAATTCTCGTTCATGCTCTTTAATTGAAAATGCTAAACATTATTTTGATTGTAATACTTTTAAAAAGGAACTCAAGGTTTTAGAAAAAGGTCTTTTAAATTCAAAAGAGCATAATGAAAAATTGATTAAAGAAAATGATGCTTTAATGGATAAACTAGAATCATCAAAAATGATTATTCAAAAGTTTTCAAGTATTAAAAAAATCTCTTATTTCTAGTTTATCAAATCATCAAAAGTCCAAAAATTTAACTTCATATTTTAAAAGTAGGTCTATATGAAAGAGTGGAATTGAAAATCAACAAGTAAATAAAAACTTTTTATCAAAAGCCCAAAATCACTCACTCTTTCAACATTCAATTCTTAAGAAACACCATGACTTTTATAAACTCTCTAAGAATGATTATTCTAAAACTCTTTATGATTATCAACATCAAACTATTTTGAAAAACAATATTAATAAACATAATTCTCAAACAAATTGTTTTTCAACCAACCATCACTACAAAAAGATGTCATATAATCATAATATGAATTTGAAGGAAAATCAACCAAAGTATGAATGGTGGCCCAAAATAAAAAATGAAACTCTAACTTCACTTGTAAGGGCCCATTCATCACTATCTCCCCAAAAGCCAACATGATTTATTTGGGTACCCAAAGGAACCATCCCACTTGGTCCCCTTTGGATACCTAAATCTCTCATTGGTTAATATCCAATCATTTGCATGAAGTAGAATTAATTAAAAATGAAATATCAAATTTCTACTTCATTATATACTTTAATGTCTTTTTTTCCTTATTTTTTAAAGCTATCATGTCATGGTCACTTTATATTTCATGGGACATGACTCACACATTTTAAGCCTAATGTTTAACAAATCAAATTGAATTAAATTGAATAAAAGTCATATAATTTTTAAGTGACATATCTATCTTTCTTAAATTCATTGCCTATAAATATCTTACATTATCCATATAAATGTAATTCTAAATTTGTTATGAGATATTTATCTATATTAATAAAATCATGAACCTCAATTTTTCTCTTTTGGAAAATTATGAGTCTATAAAATTTAAATATTAGGTATGGGTAGCAACCAATAACACTTAAATATCTTGAGAAAGGGAGGTTTGGGATATCGCCCCATCGTACCTCCTAGTACCGCTGTGAGCCCTTCACCGGGAAGACCTCAGGAAGTCCAAGATCCACTCTAATTTGCTATGTCAACTAAAGTCTAGCAAAGATCAAATTAATTATAGACTTTTATGTACTCTTGCAATGACCGAAAAAGAAAACTATCATTATCTTGTACTTTCAGAAAATTATATATTTTCAAAATTTGTAATTAAAAAGAAAATCACAAAAGACATTGAAAGAATTAAATTGAACATAAAGTCATAATGTTTTGAAGTGATCTATCTTTTCTTTTTTTAAGTTTTATCCTTTTTAAATCCATTGCCTATAAATTTCTTTCTTTATCATTATAAATTGAATGTTAAATTTGTTAAGTGATTACTTTCAAATATGGATTTAAATGGGTTTTTAGGGGTCTTAGGCTAAAATATTAAATGCACAACTTATTGCATATTTGTCTATTTTCTTTGCTGCATTTGATTGCCCCTATAATGGAAAATCATGATATAGAAAAATCGGGATTGAAAAATTACAAAAAATGATGAATATTATTTTTCACACTCCACCATGATCTAGGGATATCCTATGCTTAAATTATCTATAATCATATATCATAATTCATGATCTATTAAGAATTATCTTAAATCAACAATTTTTATCATCCTTAGGAATTATGAAATATATGATGGCTATGGTATTATGGTTTCATATCTTGTTTTGTGTGTGTAATGTGCATCTCTATTGTTTGCATGTATCTCAATATAGTTAGACCTAAGAATTAACTTGATATCAACAAGATGAAATCAAATAGAATTGTCACTTCATTTTAGGTCTATGAAAATTCAAAACTCTATGATTGAATACATGCAACTCAATTATATATTTGTCTATCTTTACATAGCCTTTCACCTTGTTATCCTAACTTATCATACTAGCATCATCACTTACCATTGATAGAAATGAAAATCCATGCTTGTTATATCATGATATGTTAAAATAAAACCTATTACTAAAATCTGAAAATTAAAATTTCCATTGTGGTTGTTCGCATGAATAAATTAATTTTATGTGGATTTAAAAACAACAATCATTGATATAATTGTAAATCCAAAAACTAATCATGCAATAATACCATAATTCCTATATTTAAGGTTTTCACACGTAGTATGTCCATAATCATTAACCTATGACATTTGGCTCACAATAGAGAGGGCATAGGATTGTGTGCATTAGAGACCTAACCTATAAGTCATGTCTTATTCTTAACTAGGGAGGGTTACAGTAGCCTCGTGCGAGGTACTGAGGGGAAAGAGTGCTAGGTTGAGCTTTGTCTTTTGTAAGCATATGGGATTAACACCCCAACCTATAACATGTGTGCAGCTCCTCATGCCCATCCGTCATTTAGTACGGGGCTAAAGTGTGGTCATGTTGTTAAGGTATTTTGATTATAGATATACTAATATTATATTCATTGCATGAACATCATCTTACTATTTTTACATAAATCATGCATATTATGTTTGTTCTATCATTGCATCTCGTGTTTGCATATTTTAATATTTTGAGCTTTAATGATTTTATAAAACACAAGTTTTTGAAAAATCATCAATAACATGCCTAAAAGAGCCTTCAAATCATCTCTAAGAAGTCTGAAATTTTAACACTAAGAAGGCCTCTTTATATTTCAAGTGAATTATGAAAAAAAAATTTCAAAAAATCAAAAATTGGAGTACTGTTTCGGCCTTAAGAAGATAACGCCTGGCATTAGCCACTTTGCTCCAAATTTTTTTTACTTCTTTCTGAAAAATATCTGGTTATTTTGGGTTTATTTCTCTGACATAGAATATCATTTATTGAAAGGACTATTAAGGACTTCTATGTTTTCCAGAAAATATTTAAATTTGAATATTTAAAAATAAATACAAAATTACAAAACAATTTAAAAAAATACAGAAATATGTTTTTCTCTTTATGCGTGTTTATTGTTTTGTACTTATATAAAAATTCAAAAACTTATAAAAACTAATTGTTATTCATTGCCATTGTCAAGGATGATTAATTATATTAATTAAAGATTAAATACAATGTTTAATTTAACTTTCAAGTTTCTTAAAAACATGGTTTTGTATTTGTCATGCCTTGAAAATTATCTTGCTATGTGCAATAAAATTGATTGCAGAAAAATATGTGTAGAAATTCTTAGCATGCCTCTAAGTATGAGTAATGTATTATGTTTGATAATGATTCACTTACTCACTTATTTTTGATAACATACAAATGTTTACAATCTTATTCTTGCATGATTGTGTAGTGTAATAACATTAATAAATAAAATGCATAAATAGATTACCTACATAACATTGAATTGGTTATTTCAATTCTTTGTTTTCATGCACTTGTGATTAGAGAAATCTTGTATATAAAATAAATTTTCTATGTTTGCAAAAAATAAGTGAATTTGGAGTCCTTGGTCATAAAAATCAAAATCAAATAAAAATGGATGACAAGGAAAACTCCACCAAAAATTGTAAAGTGTCTTGTGCAAACAAAATTTTTACCACTTCTCTTTACAAAAAATATCATTATGTGCATTGAAATATTGTTGAAGTAATGGTATTTGTGTATATTAATGTTGTGTTATTTCATTTTATATGTCGTGTTTTTGATTGATTCACTTGTATACTTTATCAAAACACAATTTTGTACACATCATTATCTTTCATACAACTTCTACTCATGAGAATTGGATCTTAATGATCATCTACATTATTCTCTACAAACTTAAGTAAATGCACTAGATAACAAAGCAGACCTCTATAATGTTTATGTTTACTTGAAATGCAAATTTTATTACATTGTAGTTTTTGTATCTTTTCTTGATATTATAAAATCATGCTTGCAATTTTCTCTAAATGGAATAACATCTCTTGAATCTTTTAATCAAACATCAACTTTTCAAATTTAAAACTCATTATCCGTTATATGATTTTAACTTCTAAAATGAAGTTTATGTTTAAGAGTGCTTATTATATTCTTCCGCTAAGATTACTACTTATGCTCTTTCATGACTATTATCTTTTCAACAAGTGGTATCTTAAAATAAGAATGCATACTTTATTATGTAAGTTATGTTGCTTACTTATTTATGTTCCATATACTTATATTTTTCTCAACAAGTAGTATTTAACAAGCTTTTGATTGCATCTTATTTTTCTTCTCAACATAGAACGTATTACTCCTTATTGCACACTCATACCTAAACCCTCATTTTGATACTATCAAAAGGGAAGAATAAATTGCATAAATCTAATATTTAGGGGGAGTACATTATAATAATATCAAACTCAAAAAAAGTATCTTTGTAGGGGGAGTAATCTTATAGGAGGTGCATACACTATCCTTTGCTCGATCATGAAAATCCTTTAATAATTGATTCCTATTCAATCTTAGTAGATATACACTCATCCCTACCTCCTTTTGATTATAACAAAAGGGGGAGAATAAATTGAAGAAATCTATTATTTAGGGGGAGTAAAATAGGAAATGGCTTCATGTATGAGGAGTATCCACATAGGGAGAATATGCATGTTTATAATGTTTATCATATACTATAAACACTACTCTAATTCTATTTTATTTCTTATTATTGGACTTGTTATTATAAAAAGGGGGAGATTGTTAGAGCTTGTGTTCCGCATCTCTTAGTTTGAGAATACTAAATTACACTATGTATTTGATCTTGCTTGTGTGTTTATAGTGTGCAAGTTGTACAGGAATTATTGCTACACATCCCTATCAGTAGTATGTTGAATGGAGATGATTCTCTAAAAAGAGAGCTAACGCCTCGCGTTAGAGTTAACGCTCCACATTAACTTATCATCGATAAGGGATGTCGTTGTTAAGGGAATGGCATCGAGAACCAAAAGACAACTCCAGCGTTGACACATAAAGCCAGCGTTGATTCCTCGAACTGCCATGATCTTGACAGTTGCACAATCTCAGCCACGACAGTCACGATCACTAACACAGGCGTTAACTACTTAACGCCAGGCATTAGCTCTTGTCCCTATTTAAAGAGCAGCCCCTCTCATTCTGTGATTGATGATTCTAGAATTCTGATTCTTTTGAGAGAGACTCATCTACAAAAATTGAGAGATCTCCCTTGGGCTAACATGAAGGTCTAAAGAAGATTTTGAAAGAGAAGGTATGCAACACATATTCAACACGAAGGGCGAAAGCATCAAGAACGCCGATTTCCACATCGCCTTCGTCTTCACCTTCAGAATTTCTTGGGGAGTTTCTTTTACATTATTTCAATTTTGTAATCTCTTTTATTTTATCTTTTTGTTATGGGTGTGAAGAAATCATTCGGGAAGAACGTCAGATTCCGGGATGGATTCTATGGGGAATTCATCATCTTGTGCGTGACAACTAGGTCGAGGGTAGATCTAGGGGGTGGCCAAACACTACAACAAATTACACTTTTAGTAAGGACTAAAAACGTTACAAAAGATAACTAATATCGTTACACAAAGTTTTTGTAACGTAATTTACTTTACGTGACGACCGTTACCTAAGGCTCGATGCTAGAAGTTCTTGTAACGAATTTTTGTTTGTCGTTACAAATAATTTATTTGTGACAAACATTACTTCCTCACAATAAGATGAGTTATAGTAAAAATATTTCGTTACAAATGTTTGACTTCTTCCTCACTAAAGAAATTATATTTATATATCAAATATATGAATATTTCATTACAAATGTTTGATTTCTTCCTCACAAAAAAATTATATTTATTTATCAAATTTATTGAAATCAATTTATCATTACAAATAATATTTAAAGTATAAATATTAATTTTGACATCAAATTTCTGAAAGCATTAGCTAAAGACAAGATAAAATCCTGAAAACACACACAGATATATATATATATATATATATTATAATTATTAAATCTGAACATGAATTTATTTACAAAAAAGTATTACATAGAGTAAAGCTGGTATCATCTCATCTAGAACAACACAATATTACATAATTATAAGATCAACATGTTTTAAATATGACATCAACTTCAACACTTTTTGACTAATCAATCTTCCGTCACTTTTCGACTACTGAATCTTCCGTCACTTTATGACAAATGAATCTTTTGTCACTTTCCCACCACGGCACCAGCACCTTACAAATAAAAGAGAGCAATAGTTAATGTTTAAAAAACATGAGAGTAGAAACATCATACACACTCATATATATGCATAAAAAATCCACACATACACCCCATAAAACAAACATACATTAAAACATGCACATACACCATCAATACACACAAACATCCACACACACACACACCATAGAATGCGCACACACGCACACACCATCCAGTAGTTCATAAAAGCACACATACATTAAAATTCAGTAGTGAACTGCTTCTAGCAGTTCACTAATTTTTCAGTGAACTGCTAGAGCAGTTTGCTGAATTCAATGAATTGCTAGAGTAGTTGCTAAATTCGATGAACTGCTGGAAAGTTGTTCACTGAATGATTCACTGATTTCAATGATCTGCTCCAGCAGTTCACTAATTTTAATGATGTGCACCAGTAGTTCACTAATTTTAGTGTTATGTTGAAAGGATGAAATGTGTTAGCTATATGAGTTTGAAATGTGTTAGCTATATAATCAAGATTTCTTTTGAATTTGTGATCACAAGATAAGTAATTTACATTTAAAAGAAACCCATTGATCAACAATTAAATAGTCAATACCTTGTCCAATATTGTCACGGGAAGCATTTAATTCATTATGTGATTGGCTTGACTTATCAACCTGAACAAAGGTGATTTTGCAAACAAGTTAGATTCATCATTCAAGTAAAAATCATTTAATCAACACTTAAAATAACAAATTATCTCAATAAAACATCATTATTTAATTTAAATAATGTTAGTCCTTGAATATCTTGCATATCATCAATGAACATTGAAGCCATTTTGAAAGAATTTCTCACTCTACTTGCTTGGGAGGGAAACACCTAAAAAGTGGTTGGGTTAATGCAGGCAAATGGTGCAAGTACATATGTATAAAAGTGTCTGAACTATAATTTAGTTGGACTTAATTTGATAATTTTAACTTGGCATATTATCACTTGACTCATTTTTCTAGTTAGGTGAAGCGGTAAAAGCAACCTTTATAGTAACTAGACCACTCTTTATGGCATAAGCAGGATACAAAAACCAAATCAAAAATAATACAAAATTTAAACAGTCCCCTAACCTCACTCTCAATGCTTTCACTTGAATAATCTTAGTCGGTGCAGCAAGAATTTCAAAAGTATTCAGAGTGTAAAATGACTTTTACCTCATCATCAAAATCACTCCCAAAAGTTTCACTATAGTAACTCCATTTTTTTGTGCTAGGATAGCTTTTTTGCCAACAGCTGCATTCCCCTGCACTAATCAATTGACATTTGAGAGGAAGTAACAATAGAAGATCAACATTACTTAAATACTTGGAGACAATTTTGAAAAAAATACTTATTAAGACATTAATAGATTGACCTTTTCTTCATTAGAACTGCTATCCAACTCTTCATCACTAGAGTCATCTTTCTTTTTCAAAAGCTACAGAGCCATTCATCGTCGTGGGCAATTTTTTAGCAGAAGGTGCAGGTCTTATTTCCTGAAGGTATCATCAATATTTGAATCAAATAATACTCATTCATAACTCATAACTATATATACATAGTCAGGTAGTTAACATAAATAAGACCTTTTAACTATACGGGGGCCCCCTCGTGCACTGTCAGGTATGATAGTTAACATAAATGAATGTTATGAGTTATACCTTTTAACTCATAACTCAAATTAAGATTGTAGTTATGTATAACATTCATAATTAAGATGATAGTTGACGATGATTATACAAATGTAATAATGCAATGACGTCAATATAAATATACAAATTTTTATAAATATACCTGATTAATTAAAAAAAAGAAGTTGATAATATGGTACTTTATTCCTAATTTTAAAATTAATTAAAAAAAGGTTATTAATATGGTAGTTTAATGTATATTTTTTGCTCAGTAATTGCAACCAATTGAAATGGAGATAAAATTAGAAAATTATCTGAAATCGTCAACTATCAAAATCATAAAAATCAATTGAAATGGAGATAAAATTAGAAAATTATCTGAATAATTAAATAACAGAGCCAATGATCTCAGTAACTTGGAATAGAAACAATAAGTATAAAGTATGCTACTAAAAAAAACAAAGCAGAGAAAATTCTTGATTTTTTTCTAGTGGGCAATGCTCCAAAAATTAGTAAGGATGAGTATGGGGGTGGCTTTGGGAAACAGGTAATTCCTCGATTAAGACAGGGTTGTTCGGGTTATGAATCTTCATTGATGGAGAAGTGCTGGTTCTCTGTTTATGGAGTTGTGATCCTTAATCCAGCAATAGTATTTTCGCACTCTCACTGAGCAGCATCAGAAATTGAAAAAGAGTTTTGATCTTGTGTGAGAGCATTTCAAACTCGCTCATTGCAGCAGTAATGGTAGAAGACTGTTACAAAAATGTAGAAAAGAACATAACAAAATGAAAAACAAACGTTAAAGGAAGAGGTAAATGGCGTATTGATGTCGGTGGAGCGACATTCGACGGGGATTGTAGCAGAAATGTAATAAGGGTTTTGATCCAAGTTGGACTTGTTAGTTTGAAAAATAAATATAGTTGAAATGTAAAAGAAAATCAACAGATCAAACAATGGAGGAGGATGGTGAACAATAGTCGGGCACTCAGCAGGACATTGGTTCTTGAAGCATATTAATCCAAACGAAATAAATTTAGATGCACTCAAATTTAAAAACAAAATTATGCCAAATGAAGATTCATTAGTAGCATAGATTCAAGCAATGACAGATATGCTTTACTAAGCCATGAAAACATGTTTTCACTGTGTTAACGTTTCTTGCTTGAATGGAAACATTAACATTGCTCAATTATACATCACCATCCATTTTCATCATTTTACTTCAACTGTTCGTATTTATGAAGACACTGTGCTTATGTGTTGAAGCATTCACACTTTTTTGAGCAGAAAGAAATAAAACTTGAAGGCAATAGACTTTGCTTTCTCAAGAGAATAGAGACTGAGAATGGAGAAGGAGAAAGAGTGCATTCGATCCAATGAATATGAAACAAAGAGTGCATTCGATTCAAAAAATATGGAATAACAAAGAAAGAAGTTAATTACCAATTCAGAGGCTTTCCGGATCACCCAAAATTAATTAGTTTGTGAGTAGCCACCAATCTATGCTAAGAAATTTGTTAAAAGGTATATTAAAAATCACTTTAAACAGAAAAAAAACTATCACAAATCATACATAATTCATACAAAAAATGTAACTAAGAGTGGTAATTTCCTCTGTAGACTTTACACTTTGCAGACTCTAAGAAAATAAGCAATGAAAAAAAATTTGAGATCAGCAGATTTGAGAATAAAGATAGAGAGGTATAGAGAGGGGTAGAGGAGCGAGAATGCAGAGTTTTGGTCCCCTCACCGGCAGCCTGCATCAGATTTGCAGATTTTGGGTCCACTCACAGGTATCCTGCATCAAAAATTGAGAACAACAATGCATCAGTATGCTTCTCGAACATAGCAAATACTTAGAAACAAAGACTTAGAAACAAAATAAATTAGAAACAGAATAAATCAAAGCAAATACTTAGAAACAGAATAAATAAAAAACAACCCCAATCCCTCCTGTAGGGGTGGAGCGGTTGTTGTTTCAGAGCTAGATTTAAACAAACCAACAAATTTCATATGACAGATTTATACAAACCCCAATATATGACATATTTAAACAAACCGGACAATTTTCATATTCAGAAAATGTATATCTGTGAGAATGAAGAAGATGATCAAGTGTGCGGACCTTTACCGGTGCTCTCTGCGAACGGAAACATGGCGGATCGAGGATTGGGAGGGCTCCAAGCAACGATCAGAGAGCAGCCCTCTTCAAACGGCGATGGTTTTATTCGCGGAAATAGGGCAGCGTGATGAAGACGAGTTTGCGATGGGGAGGTTTTATGCAACGCCAAACGCCGATGCCAGATTTCGCAGAAATAGGGCAGTGTGAGGAAGACGGGTTTGCGAGGGGGAGGTTTTATGTGCACAAAAAGCTTTTTCAGGTTTATTATCGATGGCTCGGGAGATAAAAATGAATAGAGCCATCGAAATTTTGGGGGGAAAGTGGGCGGCAACTAAGAATTGACCGAAAAGATAGAAGTTTTTAAAAAAAATCGACTTTTTAGGAGAAATACTTTTATACGTGTAGCATTGCTACCTCTAGCCGCGAGACTGTATTTTTCCTATTAACTACAGTTGTATCGAAAATACAGTTGTATCGAAAATACAGTTGTATCGAAAATACAGTTCCAAAAGCTGTGTTTTCAGACCTTTTTTACAGGCAAAAATACAGTTGTATTTAACACTAGCAAAACACATCTTTTCTACATGAATATTTTTACAAACTTTATTCAAAACATATGCATATGAGATCTTAAAATGATCGTAAAAAAATATGAATAGATACTGAGATTTTTATTTTGTAAAAAAATATACATATTAAAAGAGTGCCTATGTCTGTCTTTGCTTGTTGGTAAAATATTAGGATAAAAATTTTAAAAATAAATATTTCATTTCTATAACAAGTATTTTGTAATAAAAAAATCGTTGTTATTTTTACAACGACAAAAATCATTGCAAAAACTAAACAAAAATCGTTGTCTTTGCCTATTGGGTTTTGTGTTTGTGTGTGTAGTGTATCGGTGTTTATGTATATCTATATCTATCTGTATGCCTATGTCTGTATGTGCCTATTGGGGTTTGTGTCTATGTCTGTGTATCGTCGATGTGCGCCGATCTTGTGTGTCTATATCTGTGTATATATGTATGTCTGTGTGCCTATGTCTGTCTGTGCTTATTGGTTTTTTTGTCTATGTGTATGTGTGTATCTGTGTTTGTGTTGGTCTGTGTTTGTGTCTGTGTTAGTGTCTGTGTCTGTGTCTATGTGCCTGTGTCTGTGCTTTTGTGTGTCTGTGTCTATATTTCTATGTTTGTCTATGCATGTGTGTGTGTCTATGTGTCTGTGTGATCTCTAGCTATGTATGACTGTGCATGTGTGCGGCTGTGTCATTTGTGTCGTCTGTGTGTCTATGTGTGTTTATGCATGTGTGTGTTTGTGTTTGTGTGTTTGTGTCTCTGTGTTTGTGTCTGTGTTTGTGTGTCTGTGTCTGCCTGTATCTGTGTCTGTGTCCATGTCTATCTGTATCTATGTGTGTCGGTGTCTGTGTGCCTATGTATGTGTTTGCATGCATGTGTGTCTGTGTTTGTGTTTGTATCTTTGTTTGTATGTCTATGTATGTCTGTGTCATCTATCTATGTCTGTCTGTGTCATCTATCTATGTCGGTGTATGTGTGTATGTGTGTGTCGATGTTTGTGTCTGTGTTTGTATGTGTCATTTGTGCCACTGTGACGTTACCCCCGCCTCAATAGTATTACTGTCCCAAAGTGACGACGCTCCTGCATCTCGCAAACCCCACGCACGCAAAAATACTCATGCCGCAATAGTACCACATACATGTCTATGTCTAGACTTAAAAGCAAATCTTATTTAAAAAGTAATTAATGCTAGCTTAATTATTGAACCAAAGTAATTAATGCATATGACATGTAATTATTTAAAAAGTAATTAATGCATATGACATGTAATGAGATAATTAACATGATGGTGTGGCAAAGTCGACGAAGAAAGAGAAGATAACGAAACTGTATATGCAGATGGGTTTGGAGAAACAATTAGCGATATTTTTAAGTTTGCGATATTTTTAATATTACGATATTTATTAGTCATCTTGCGCGCGCCTGTTAGAAAAAAGTGCGCTCAGGCAAAAACATGCACCTGTGTGAAAAATGCACATCCGCAAAATAATGCGTGACTGGGCTAAAATGCACCTTGGAGAAAATGAGTACCGATGATTCGAAAATGTGTGTCAGGGTAAAAATGCGCTCCCAAGCGAAAATGCGCGCTTGGGAGACAATGCGCCCGGTCAAAAATGCATGCAAGTGCAAAACACGTGTTGGGCATAAAACGTGCGCACGGGCAAAAAATGCGCACTCGAGTGAAAAACATGTGCCCGTCCGAAAAAATACTCTCTGGGGCCAAAAAAGATCTCCCGAGCCCGCGCCGTGCGTGCGCTTGTGCTCGGAGGTGGTCGCGCGCGCGTGTGCACCTGAGTGTCTTTGCGTGCGTGCGGGGCCCGTGCGCGTAGTTATTTTTATTCTAAAATTATGTTAATAAATTAATGTCAAATTGACATTCATTTTTAAATTTAATGTTTTTAATTTTTGAATTTCTTTTTTCAAAATTTGATGGAGCGAAAATTTTCTCATTCATGTAGGAGAGAGGGGGAGAGTAAGAAAAACTTTTATAAAAAGGTTTTTAAATGTTTATAAAAACTTTATATAACTTTATATATCTTTAACTATTATATATAAAGAAATTTTAAAAGGATTTTTTGTTAAAATATAAATGTTCTTGAAAAAAATAATTATAAATTTTAATGTATATTTTTTTACGATCATTTTGAGTACCCATATGTATATGTTGCGGGCGAAGCCCGCCGGGGGCAGGCGAAGCCCACTGTCGTCGGTCGGGTACTGTAGTATATTGGCGCACCCCGCTCGAATGCGGGCTCAGCCCGCCCAGAGCCAGCGAGTACGGGCGAATCCCGTGCGGAGCTGCTCGTAAAGTTTTATATTAAAACTTTATATAAAATTTTTATAAAAATGTTTAATAAACTTTTATATAAAATTTTATACAGGGTAGTTTATATATAATTAAATTATAATTATAATTTATTATATATGTAATCGGTTATATATATATATATATACATATATATATATATATATATATATATATATATATAAAGTGCAATGTTAAACGCAGACCAGTTTTGGCTATATGCTGACCACAATTTTTTAAAACGAGCGATGTTAAACGCAGGCCGATTTTAGGTATATGCAGGCCACAGTTTTTTAAAAAAAAGTTCAATTTTTCTTTTAAAATTTCAGGAAAAATGATACAAGTAGTTTAATACTTCATGTATTATGTATTTTTTCCTTCCATGCAATCGTGTCCCCAAGAAATTTACTCATTTGTCCGAGTCCGATGTGTTTTTAAATTACAACTGGCCTAAAGCAATTCATGGGTATTTGCTACGGCGATGGCGATGACGACGATCGCGACGTCGTCGGCGATGGCGGCGATGGCGGCGATGGCGGCGAGGACGGCGATGGCGACGATCGCGACGTCGGCGGCGATGGCGGCGATGGCGGCGATGATGACGTCGTCGACGATGGCGGCGATGGCGGCGATGGCGGCGATGGCGGCAATGGCGGCGATGGCGGGGATGGCGGGGATGGCGGCGATGGGGGCAATGGCGGCGATGACGGCGATGGAAGGCAATCTAAATAAGTTTGCACTATGGAAGGCAATGATCAGATTATATATGAACTCTATTGATAAAGATATTTTTAATGTGATTTTGACAGGACCCCCTACTCCTACAGCAACAACAAGTGCTGAAACAACAACAACAAGCAATGTTGTTCCACCTCCTGTGTGGACAGAAGCTCAAAAGAAACAGAGAAGTACTGGTGCCAAAGCAATGAATATATTGGCACAGACAATGTCTGATGACATCTTTCAAAAGGTTGTGGAATGCACCTCAGCCAGGGAAATATGAACCTCCCTCAACAACATGGTTGAAGGATCTGCAATGAAACAAAAGATAGAAGATCTCATCTAATCTCCCAGTATGAGAATTTCAAGAAGGGAGAAAATGAAACTGTTGCAGATATGTACAACAGGCTCACCCTCATAATCAATGAGCTGAAATCTCTAGACAAAGTGATCTCCATCACTGAATTCAATGATAAGATCCTAATGTGCTTCCCCAGCACATGGGACTCTAGGATCTGGCCAATCAAGGAAGCCAGAAGCCTTAATGAGATCTCTACTGAGACCTTGTTAGGCAAGCTCAAATCCTTTGAGCAGGTTATCAAGTCCAGAGAAGCTGAACAATCTACTTCCTCACCAATATCCAAGAAGGAAAAGAGCATTGCTTTCCAAACAACTTAAGAGGAAGACAAAGCTCTGGGAGAAGTGGAGTTTATGAGCTTACTAGCCAAAAGGTTCTACAAGATGGCTAGAAAAGACTTTAGAAAGAAGGATTTAAGATCCAGAGAAAAGTCAAGGTATGACAAATCTAATTCTAAAGAAATAATTTGTTTTGGCTGCAGGAAACCTGGACACATTCTACCTGAGTGTCCAGAGAACCAAAAGAAAGAAAAGAGAAAAGAGAAAGAAGAGAAAAGACACTCCAGCAAGCCTTCCTCCCACAAACACAAGCATAAGGGAAGAGGCTTTGTAGCTGAAAGATGGAGTGAAACAGAATCAGAATCTTCATCCATCTCTTCTAAAGATGAAGAAAATGCAAATGAGAAGGACCAATGCTTGATGGCTATATATGACTCAAGCAGTGAGTCAGAATATGCATCATCATCCAGCTCCAGTGATGATGAAGAAGAAAAATTTTTTCTGCATGATGGCTATCAATGCCTCTGTAGGGATACAATGCAACCAACTGCACCAAAAGACTGACCTTTTAGTCAAGGCGCCTACCGCTCCTTTATAGAGTCGGCTATCCTCGGGCGGATCTACGGGGCAGTCAGTTATACCCACGCGGGACACACCCTTCCGCTTCGAATAGCACTACGGCGCCGGGGGCAATTTTGGAACCCCAACAATCCCCCCCAAGTAACGACCCCGGGGTTTCGAACCCGCGACCCCCTCTGATACCACTTGTAGGGATACGACGCATCCAACTGCACCAAAAGATTGACCTTTTGGTCAAGGCGCCTACCGCTCATTTATAGAGTCGGCGATCCTTGGGTGGATCCATGGGGCAGTCAGTTAGACCCACGGGGGACACACCCTTCTGCTTCGAATAGCACCGCAGCGCCGGGGGCAATTCTGGCATCCCAATAGCCTCAGGAAACAACTCTAAAGAATCAGAATCTGAAATTGATAGTGATCAGGTAATATCTAACTTTGATTTCAATTCAAATGAATTCAAAGATGAATTCAGAGCTCTTTGTTTAGATTTAATTAAATTTGAGAAAGAGATAATCTCTCTCAGAAATAAGTTGGATGAAATGAACCAACTAAGTGAAGATAATGTCAATCTTAAGAAAGATTTGGCTGCCTCCAGAGAACATATTGTTCTCATTGAGAACAAGTTGTCTGAAGCTAAGAAGTTTGAAGAATCCCTCAATGGGAGAAGTATCAAACTGATGGACATCACAAGCATAGTGAATGTCAGACTAAGTGGCAAACTGGAATTGGGTGCATCATCAAGTGAGCCACATCTTATTAAGAAAAACATCTTATCTACACCAGTAAAATTCATTTCTTCTAAGAACAAAGAGGTAGTAGATGTTAGTAAAAACATTTCAAGCAAGGCTGTTAAGAATAAAGGAATTCAGCAAAATTCGTCGAACGGAGCTCGAAAAAATCAATTCATTTCATCGAACAGAGATCGACGAACTATGAAGACAGACCTTCAGTATAGTTATTATTCAAACGGCGCTCGACGAAAGCACTTCACTTCGTCGAACGACGATCGACGAATTCACCAGAATTCGTCGAACGAAAAATGTACTGAATTTTAGAAGAATTCATATTCTCAATATACTAAGAATCCTTTCACTTAGTGGATAATTCCTCCAAGGAGATATCATCCACAAGGTTATAAGAATCAGCCTGAGATGTCTTTTATTTCAAAATTTTGTGGAAAAACAAAAGGACCCAAGGTAGTCTGGGTCAAGAACAACTAGAATATTTTCTATTTTGCAGGTATAGGGCTATCCAAAAATAAAAGAACAATGGTACTTGGATAGTGGATGCTCAAAGCATATGACAGGAAACAAGGCCAACCTAAGCAACTATAAGGCAAGGCTTGGACCCAAAGTGATCTTTGGAGACTCCAACTGTGGACAAACCAAAGGTTATGGTCAAATCAAAGTTGAAGCAGTCACCTTCAAAGAGGTAGCTTATGTCAAGGGTCTCAAGCACAACCTCATCAGCATAAGCCAGTTATGTGATGAAGAATATCAGGTAACATTTAACCATTCCTTATGTCTTATTACCAATAATAGAAACATAAATGTATTATATGGTATTAGACATGGAAACATTTATTTAGTCAATTTTGACTCTGCCAATTCAGATATTTGTTTATTTAATTCTATAAGTAAATCAAATGAATTACGGCATAAAAGGCTTGGACATATTAACCTTAGAACTATATCTAAGCTTTCTAAGGAAAATCTTGTTAGAGGACTGCTTTCTGGTTCATACAAGAAGGAAGGACTCTGCAGGGCTTGTCAATTAGGTAAGCAGACCAAGAGTAGTTTTAAATCTTTATCCAAGAGTAATTCACCTAGGATTTTGTACTTACTGCATTTGGATCATTTTGGACCCACTGCAATACAAAGTCTAGGAGGGAAGCATTATTCTCTAGTTATTGTAGATGACTTCTCAAGATTCACTTTGGTGTTCTTTCTTAGGAACAAGTCTGACACTTTCAGTGTTCTGACAGATTTTCTCAGGTCCATCAAGATTAAGTACTCTACTCTAGTTGCATTGATCAGAAATGATCATGGCACTGAGTTTGAATCTCTTCTGATGAGAGAATTCAGTGGAAAGTAAGTGATCATGCAATGTTTCTCTGCTCCTAGAACTCCTCAATAAAATGGGGTAGCTGAAAGGAAAAGTAGAACCTTAATTGAATCAGCAACTACATTGCTTGTTGATGCTCACTTGCCACTCTCTTTTTGGGCAGAGGCAGTGAACACATCAAATTATTTGTTGAACAGAAGCGTGATACATAAGCTTAAGGGTAAAACTCCCTATGAATTACTCAAGAATAAAAAGCCTAAGGTTAACTATTTTAAGATTTTTGGATGTAAATGCTATGTGCATAACAATGATAAGAAATATCTAAGGAAATTTGAAGCAAAAGTTGTTGAAGGTATATTTTTTGGATACTTTCTTTCTAGTAAAGCATATAGAGTTTATAATAAATTAACTCTTAAGATAGAAGAGTCCATGCATGTATCTTTTGATGAAACTAACATGCTAAATGAGGAGAGGAATACCACCTCTACCAAAGGTATTTTGCAGGTACCAGCTCTATGTGAAGAGCTCAATGGATTAGATCTACAGAGTAAAGATTCTCTACTTCCATCAAATGAAATAAGTGAAGACAGTGAAGAAGACGATAATCCAGATCTTGCTGACAACTCAAATCAAGTGACAGCTAAACAAGTCCGTCAAGAGGAAACCATTGCTGAACCAACTCCAAGTGTTGACCACATCACAGTTAGAGATCATCCAGTATCTCAAATCATTGGAGATATTTCAGCAGGAGTTCAAACAAGGCATCAACTACACAAAAATCAGATGCACACTTATTTCCTATCACAAGTTGAACCTCAATCCATAAAAGATGTAGAACAAGATCCAAACTGGATTCTTGTAATGCAAGAGGAGCTCAACCAATTTGAAAGGAACAAGGGTTGGGATTTGGTTCCAAGACCAAAAGGCCATCCAGTTATTGGCACAAAGTTGGTCTTCAGGAACAAGCTAGATGATCAAGGCATAATCATCAGAAATAAAGCAAGATTAGTAGCCCAAGGATATTCTCAGGAAGAAGGAATTGATTTTGATCAAACCTTTGCTCCTATTGCCAGACATGATGCTATAAGGATATTCCTTGCCTTTGTTGCATTCAAGAAGTTCAAGATATATTAGATGGATGTGAAGAGTGCTTTTCTTAATGGAGATATCAAAGAAGAAGTCTATGTGGAACAACCACCAGGTTTTATCTCTCCAACTCACTCTTCTTATGTATTTAAGCTTAATAAAGCTCTTTATGGTCTCAAACAAGCTCCCAGAGCATGGTATGAGACCTTAGCTAATTTTCTTGTGGAGAACATTTTCTATAGAGGCATTGTTGATAAAACCTTATTTTTCAGGATACATAAAAATCAAACATTACTAGTTCAAATATATGTAGATGATATCATATTTGGCTCTACTGATTCAAATCTATGCAAAAGATTTTCAAACCTGATGCAATCTAAATTTGAAATGAGTAGTATGGGTGAGTTATCTTACTTCCTTGGTCTTCAAGTGAAGCAAACTCCAAATGGCATATTCATATCACAATCCAAGTATGCTAAGGAATTAGTAAAAAGATTCGGTATGTCTGATGCTTCCACTATGAAAACACCCATGCCCTCAAATGCTGTTGTTGACAATGATGAATCAGGGAAACCTGTTGATCAGAAAGTATATAGAGCAATTGTTGGCTCATTACTTTACTTAACAGCTAGTAGGCCTGACATAATGTTTGCTACATGTATTTGTGCTAGGTTCCAAGTTAACCCCGAATAATCTCACCTAATTTTATTAAAAAGAATTTTGAGATATATAAAGGGTTGTCCAAATCTAGGACTCTTGTATCCAACAGCTTTAGAATTTGAATTAACTGGATTCTCAGATTCTGATTATGCGGGATGCAGAGTAGACAGGAAAATCACACACTACAACAAACTGCACTTATAGTAAGGACCTAATTCATTACAATAAGTGCCAAAATTCGTTACAAAAACTCTTTAGTAACGAAAAAAACTTTAAATAACGGTCCTCCTCTAAAGCTCGACGCTAAAGGTTATTGTAACGAATGTATGCATATCGTTACAAATAAAGTAATTGTAACAAATGATACTTTCTCACCAAAAAGAGATTCTTCCTCACAATAAATTGGTCACAATAAATATTATTTCGTTACGAATGTTATTTTTTCCTCACAAAAAATAGTTTTGATTAAAACTATTTCGTTACAAATATTTTTTTTTCCTCACTAAAAATAAAATAACTTCGTTACAATAAAGTATAATAAACTTTATTTCGTTACAATAGATTAAACAATAGTAACGAAAAAATCGTTACATTTGTTTTCCATTCTTCTTACTACATCCAATTCATAATTTAGATGTGTACGCATGATTTTATTATAAATATGAAATATTATTTAAAGTATAATATAGTTTTATATTATGTAATAATATTTTATACTCATTGATATATAATTTGTAATTAAAATATTTAAAAATAGAAATCATTGTAGGTTTAAAGAACTAATATACTTTTCATAAATAAAATTTGAATCAAGTACGCGAAGGGAAAAAATATGCCAAATTAATAAAAAAAATGCATTACAAATATTAAATTTGAAATACTTGCAGTAGCTAGATAGAGTACAAGTGTCATCTCATCTATAACAAAACAATATTACATAACAACAATAAGATCAAGATGTTTTACAAAACACATCAACTTCTACACTATCTGACTAATGCATCTTCTTCCATCACTTTTCGCTCCAAGCTCCAACTCCCTAGAAATAAAAGAGAGCAATTGTTAAAGGGGGCAGCAACACTTTAAAGGGGCAAAAAGATAATATAAAGAGGATTCATGGGTGTGATGTGAAAATGTGTAAGCTTTACAAGACATAAAGGTTTAAAACTAAAACTTAGATGAAATTTAATACAAAAATATTTCATTTGATCATTACAATACATAAACATTGAATAAAGTAGCTGAATAAGTAGTTGAAGAGCCCTAAACATGCAAGTTCATTTGAGTAATACAATGATAGCAGCAGTTGCAACAAACTACATGAAGCAAATCAAGTGATTAATTCCTATACTACATGAAGCAAAACATTATTCAGTAAATAATACTGAATACAGCACAAAACCGGAGTAATTAACCAACAAAAGTGCCAATAGTGAATGCTAGTAATTATCATTGTTCTCTCCTGAGCTATATTACCCCATGAAGGTCTGATGAAATAGTAGTTACTCCTTTTCTGTTACTCACTCAATCTTCTGCCAGTTCACAACACAACACACTCACTGGACAAAAAATAACACGCACTTCACAACACAGCACTCAACGCAGCTGCACACACATTACTCACAGTTGCACACACAATACAAATGCACACACAACACTCATCACAACTGCACACACAACACTCACACCGAAGAGTTTGCTGCAACTGCAGCAAACTACAGTTTGCTGCAGCTGCAGCGAACCCGCTGCTGCAGTTTACTGCAGCTACAGCAAACCCGCTACAGCGAACCCGCTGCAGTTTGCTGCAGCTGCAGTGAACCCGCAGCTGCAGCGAACCCGCAGCTGTAGTTTGCTGCAGCTGCAGCGGGTTGCTGCAGTTGTAGCGGGTTACTGCAGTTTGCTGCAGCTGCAGCGAACCCGTTGCTGCAGTTTGCTGCAACTGCAGCGAACCCGCTGCTGTAGTTTGCAGCAGCTGCAGCAAACCCGCTGCTGCAGTTTGCTGCAGCTATAGTTTTCTACAGCTGCAGTAAACCCAATGCTGCAGTTTGCTAAATCAGGAGCAAACTCGTTGCAGTTTGCAAACTCGCTGCATATTTATTTCTAAAAAAAGACTTGGATAGAAACTATAAGGAAAGACATGATAGGCGGTTTGCCCCTAAATGGACAAATATTTCTATACAACCCAATACAAATAACTTGAAAGAAAACAGAAAATAAAAGCTCTAAGACATGATTTATACAAAAATTGACATTAGAATTCTTTCATATATCATGCACATTCAGAACAAACTATTTGATATTCAGTATTTAGATAAGATTAAAACTAATATGTTAGAAACATTGAAGGAATTGGTGATGTCATGTGCAATACCTCCTTGTAGAGTGTTGATACCACCTCCCTTAGATCATCTGTGCAATACCAAATTGTAGAGTGTTGATACCGGCGCTCTTAAGTAATACTGCACCCAAGGTAGACTGCATTTAGTGAAATTCAGAAATCAAGATGAACATAAAGAAGAATGTGGAAGGATTTCATAATACCTTGTGAGACTATTGGATGGGGGGTCATGTGATGAAGCTTTCAACTCTACCATTGAAGGAATTGATGATTTCATCCTGCACCCAACATAGACCACACAGAGTGAAAATGAGTTAACAAAAAAAGAGGCATTTGATGTTGACCTACGCCAAAGGTGAAGGAGGAGAATGACGGAGCAGCTGCTGGCGGTGAGAGTTCCAAGATCTGCAGATGGATAGAAGTAAAACAAAGTTAGCATCTCAATCTTGTATTATACTTATCTGCCACATATGGCAGCCCACTTGGCCCTCTTATAAAAAGGCCCATAGTTGTAATATTAAGAAGTCTATTGTAAAACCACCTGTAACACTTTTGCAAGCTAATAATACCAGATCTACGTTTGCTTTAATAACATTACTTCCTCCTCAGTTGTATTATCTCTTTGATTAGCTTCATTTGGTATCAGAGCACGGTGATAACCTTAACATCATTGGAGCATGGCTTCTTCTAGCACCTTCTCTCTTTCTCAAACATCGATTCCGATGTTTAATGGTGACAAATATGATTTCTGGAGCATTCATATGCATGCTGTGTTCAATTCTCTTGGCCTATGGGAAATAGTTACTATAGGCCCTGCCCCTCTTTTTACAGGTAAATCACCTGAAACCCCATCAACAAGTATATATTCAGCAGAGGAGAAACAAAAGGATGCAAGAGCTATGTGTATGATATTCCAAGGAGTTTCAGAAAATATATTCCCACATATTATGAGTGCTCAAACAGCCAAGGCTGCATGGGATACCTTGCGTGCGGCATATAAGGGAGATGAGAAGGTCACAGAGTTAAAACTGCAAAATGCATGGAGAGATTTTGAAACATTAATGATGAAACAGGTGAAACAGTTGAGTCCTTGTTAGTGAGAACTCTACACATAATGAATCAAATAAGGAGTAATGGAGATACAATGGAAGACAGGAAGATAGTCCCCAAACTGCTTCGTTGTCTCCCTCCAAGTTTTTACCCAATTGTCACTGCAATTGAGGAATCGAAAGATTAGAAAACCTTATCTCTCACTGCTCTCATGGGGTCATTGACGACACATGAACAAAGATTATTACTGAGCTCTCAGCCATTAGAGCAGGCTTTACAACTCAACTTCATGTATCGAAGCCCAATATTAGTACAAACAAGAAAGCTAGGCAACAACCAAAGAACTTTGCAGTTAATAAACAAAAACAAAATTGGAATACTGAAAACTGGAAAGGCTCAAGCAGTGTTCAGAAACCTGGAAATACAGGAGAATTATTTTGCATCATTTGCAAGAAAACTAACCATAATTCCAAGGATTGTTTTTGGAGATGCAAAATCTGCCATATACCTAATCACTCAGCTCAAAAGTGCTGGCATAAAGGGACTGAAGAAGTGAAATTAGTTGTTGAACCACAAGAAAAACAAGCAGAGCAGATGTTCTTCACTTCAGCCTCACCTGAAAATAGTAAACCTGAAATATGGTATGTTGATAGTGGATGCTCATCCCACATGACTAATGAGAGAGCCAATTTCAATCAGCTAGATGAAAACTATAAATCTAAGGTTGCTTTAGGAAATGGCAGCAAAGTAATGATTGAAGGTAAAGGCACAATATCAGTTCAAACCCAAGCTGGAACTGTTAAGCTAATACCAGATGTATTATTTGCACCCACTTTGATACATAACTTATTAAGTGTGGGACAATTAATTACAAAAGGATTTAAAGTGCTTTTTGATACAACTGGTGCTCACATAAGTATGGTTGCCTCTGATGCCTACATTGCCTCAGCAAAGTTTACTAATAATCATATGTTTACTCTTCATATGGCTCAACTGAATCAAAGTGCCCTCTCATGCCACCAGCAGAGTTGCACCTCTCTTCTTAGCCTTTGGCATCATAGGCTTGGTCATCTTCATTGGCAAGCAATACAAAAATTACAAAACAAGGCTCTAGTATCTGGTCTACCATCCTTTTCTAGACAGCAATCACATAAGTCCATTTCCCAAAGTTTCTACATTCAGAGCTACTATGCCTCTTCAACTTATTCATGGTGATCTATGGGGACCTTCCTCTACTGCCTCCTTTGGGGATACTGCTGTGTATATTCTGAATAGGGTAACCACAAAGGCTCTTCCTACAAGTACTCCTTATACCCTGTTGAAGCAGAAAAAACCATCTTTACAAAATTTAAGAGTATTTGGATGTGTTGCCTACTATCTAACTCCCACTGAACATACTGCTATATGAACAAATCCAATTAGACAGTATTTTTACTAGGACGTTCTAATCTAATTTGGTGTCTAATTAGATTTGTTCACAAATTAGCACCAAATCACATAGCTTTGTTGTTAATTAGATTTGTTCACATAACATATTAAATCACATAGCTTTTTTGTCAAATTAGATTTGTCAATATAGCTTTATTCAATTTTTTGATGGGTGAACAAATCTATAGAAAAGATGTTGTCTAACAAATCTTCCTAAATTGTTAAAAGTATGGTAAGTCATAAATTATTAAACGTAAATCCTGAATCAACTTGAAAATGCAGTGCTAAATGCTGGAAAGAAAATGCCCTAAATTAACCTGAAAAATAATCACCAAATCTAGATGAGAATACGTCCTAAATTCTGGGAAGAAAATGAAAAAAAAACATTGGGAGGAAGGCCTAACAGCTGGGAAGAAGAACCATTACAACTACATGTTGAGAATAAGCCATTACAACTTTGGGAGGAAGAAAGAAAATGACTCTGGATCTGGGTACCTGAAGATCAGGCGGAGACGTATATCTGGTAGATTTTTCTCCTCCGTCGAGTTGAGGTTTAGGAAGAAGAGTGCAGGCCTTTTCTGTGGCTAGGTTTGAGGAAGATGGAATTTCCCCTATGCCGAACCCTTAACCAGAGAACATTCAAGATTTAAGGCAGGATGTAGGAAGAAGACTGTAGGTCTTACCATAGGCGAGTCCTCGATTAGCAGCAGGAATGATGGATGGAGGAATAGCGCAAGGAGATGAGGAGTTGTGCCGATTCGTAGGAGGAAGAAGCGAGCCGCGATCAAGGACGGGATGAGTCGAGGGTTTCGAGAATATGCTTTAGGATCAAGGACAGGATGGGGCTGGGTTAATTAGAGAATATATGTTTATGGAGGGAAATTTCCCTCCAAATAATTCATGCTCATAGTTTTAAGATAAATATTTAAGTACGTATGCGCATCAAATTTGGGAGGTGTGGTATCGTAGGATTTCACGACCAATGGTCGAGATGCATCTCCCGCAAAAACATTTGAAATACTTCTTTTATACTGCTTTATCCACCGTGGGATCTCGCAATCCTACGGTCGAATCTGCTTGCGCACCTCCGGGAGGTGCGCATATGTACCCAAATATTTGCGTAATTTTAAATGGGGTCATTTATGCAAGTTTATTACATAATTAGATATGTTGACTCAACATTCTATATGTGACTATTTTTTGCTCGATCTCGAGATATTGCTCGCCCGCCATCATGATCAAAAATATCTGAGCTGAAGCTCGAGTAGTAATCGAGCTCCAGCTCAACGAACTCGAGCTCAAATCAAAATCGAGATTGAGCTCATTGAACTCGAGCTCGACTCAAAATCGAGATTGTGCATATGTGTGTGTGTGTGTGCATGTTGCATGGGGTCTGTGTCTGTGTCTGTGCGTAATCTATATTTGCTTGTGCTTGTGTGTGTCTGTATCTGTATGTATGTGTGTCTGTGTGTTTACGTGTATCTGCATGTGTCTGTGTCTGTGTGTCTTTGTTTGTGTTTGTGTGTGTGTGTGTGTGTACACAAATGTCTGTGTGTCTGTCTTTGGTGTTTGTGTGTGTGTGTGTGTCATGGCGTAATTGTGTGTGTGTGTGTCTGTGTGTCTGTGACTGTGACTGTCTATGTCTGTGTCTGTGTATTTGAATGTCTGTGTACGTATATGTGTCAGTCCATGTGTCTGTGTTTGTGTCCATGTGTTTGTGTCTGTATGTGTCTGTGTCTGTGTACGTACGTATGTGTGTCGGTCCATGTGTCTGTGTATGTGTCCATGTATCTATACAAGTCTGTGTCTGTGTCCATGTGTTTATGTCTATGTATCTATGTCTGTATGTACACGTGCTTGTCTGTGTCTGTGTATTTGGGTTGTGTGTGAGTGTTTGTCTGTCTATGCATGTTTGTCTGTGCTTGTGTGTGTCTGTGTTTGCGTATCTATGTGTGTTACACCCCAGTCTGTGTCTGTGTCTGTGTGTTTGTGCGTGTTTGTGTCTTTGCTTGCGTGTCTATGCGTGTTTGTGTTTGTGTTTGACTATGTCTGTGTCTATGTCAGTCTGTATCTATGTCTCTGATTGTGTTTGTGTTTGCGTGTCTGTGTTTGTGTGTGCGTGTGTGTGTGTGTGTGTGTGTGTGTGTGCGTGTTTGTGTCCGGTGAGAAAATTAAATTAATATTCAATTATTTTTTATTCAGTTGATCGAGCTTCTGAGAGCGGATGAAATTGAGCGGGGTACGTAATTCTTACTTTTAAAAAATACATAAACTGATAAACCTTATTTAAAAATACATAAATCTTATTTAAAGCTCATGTGCACTGTCGGGCAATGTCGAGGCGGGGTATTGTCGAGCGGGGAACATGAGCCTCATGTGCACTGTCAGTTGATCGAGCTCCTGAGAGCGGACAAAAATTGAGCGGGGGTAATTCTTATTTTAAAAAAAAACATAAATCTTATGTAAAAAAGTAAATTTTATTGAACAACGCGTTGTATTTATGAATTGATTTGACATGTATTTATGAATTTCATTACACATTTATTTTCATTAAATTAAAGCGCGTGTCATCCATCAATCAAAAAGGCAATTGTTAATCGCACCCCAGTTTGGCTATCCACAACTCATGATTTATATGAATTATTACGCGTTTTTTTGGATATACGCCTTGTACAGGCATTTTTAGGAAAAGTGTTCAACAGAAAAGTTGTAGATATCGTCGAGATCTACAACTTTAGTGTTGCACATTTTTCCTAAAAATGCATGCACAATGCGTATTTCCAAAAAATCATTATATATATATAGTTACACTCATATTTCAATTCGGGCGGTAAATACGTCTTGTGCGTGCATTTTTAGCAAAAGTGTTCAACAAAAAAGTTGTAGATCTCGACGATATCAACAACTATTGTGTTGAACACTTTTCCTAAAAATGCTTGTACAGGCTTATTTCTAAAAAACACGTAATAATTCATATAAAAAGGGTTGCGGATAGCCAAAACTGGGGTGCGGTTAACAATTGCCTATATATATATGACATATATTTTCATTAAAACGATAGTTCCCGAGCAAAAACTGTGTGCGCTGACAAATTTATTTATGCTCCCGAGCAAAAAAGATAGAGCTAGCTAATGCAATGCGCGCGACTTAAAAAATGTGCGATCCTTATTTTTATTCAAAAATTATATTAATATATATGTTTTAAATTTTTTGATTTGTTTTATGCACATGCAATTTTATGGAGGGAAATTTCCCTCCATATAATTCATTAATGTGAGCCCCGTGTGACACATGCAACACGCGCGGGGCTCAAGCACAGACACATGCACACACATGCAACACATGTGCACACACAACTGCACACACAACACGGACACATGCACTCAACGCAGCTGCACATATATTTGCGTGCGCGCGAGAGTGCATTTGCGTGCGCGTAAGAGTGCATTTGTGTGCGCG
>JAWHQI010001398.1:0-42500 GCA_033032865.1 Dactylorhiza incarnata
CCCGGAAAGCCCGCGATCTAGCCTTTACAGCTCAAAATTAACGGTCTCAGCGGTCTTCGGATTTTGAGATCGCGCAAGATCGTCAGCCTTCTGCTTAACCAGGCTTCCTATGTTGCAAGCAGCTGAAGCCGTTCGAGATCGCCGGTCCGAGCGGTCTGGGCTTTTTTCTGTTTTTACTATTTGTACCCCATTTCGCTGCCCCGGCTCTCCTGTACCCCGGGCAGCCCGTAGTTTTTAGTTCTGCCCGTTTGGGCAGTCCCCTCGTCTATAAATAGAGGGGTAGGGGTACCTGAAAAAGGACTTTTGGGCTCCGAGGCTCCAGCTTACAACCTGTGTAAGCGGTCTCATTTTTTAGTGATCGCTGTCCTGTGATCGTTTTTCTTCTCTTCAGCCTTCCCAGTCTTAGTAACCTGAGCTTCGCAGTCCTCTCCTTTTTTCCCCCTAAGTGTGTGAATTTTGGAGGTACCATTTTTGGCACCAACAGAACGAACACGCGACCTTCAGATTCGAAGTGTCAGGTGAAGTTCTCGGACTTTCAAGATGGCTGAGCGTCGCAGAGGTCGTCCTGTGCGGTCTCCTAGCGGTCTTCCGTCCGATGTTAATTCCTTAGAAGCGCTGGAGCGTCGCTTCGAGCTCCGTGTGGAGCAAGCTCTTCGCGAGGCCGCTCGAGCTCGGCAGGACGCCGCCTCCGTCCAGCAGGAGATCGCGCGATCTCAGCAGGAGGCCGCCCGAGACCGCCAAGAAGCTGTTCGAATTCAGCAGGAGTCCGCAAAGCAAATTGAGGCCATGAATCAGGTTCTGGCCGCGATTTCTCAGAGAATTCTTCCGCCTCCGCAAGTCACCACCCCTGATCGCATGGCGAGCGGTCATCCACGCGATCACCCCAGTCTCCAGCCTGCGGCTCCTCAGCGATCTCAGCATGAGGAGTTCGCTGCTCGTCGTCATACCTTCCAAGCTGCAGCCCAGGGACCTCCGTCCCAAACTCTGAATTTTGAAGAGGAGTTTGCTTACCCCCAAGCTCCTCCTGCTTCTTGTCTTGCTCCTCCCGGCCCTTCTCAATTCGGGGAGCCTTCTCCTTTTACCGACGAGATTCGTCGAGACCCAATTCCCCATGGGTTTAGGGAGCCACGTATTCCCATTTTTTTTCAGGAGAAAGCGATCCGATGTCTCATCTACAGGCCTTCGAGTCTGCTGTGGCTCTTAGGACCATCTCAGATGGGGTGAGATGTAAATTGATGGTCACCACCTTTGATGGGGCAGCTAGGGAATGGTTCTACAAGCTCCCCAATCAGTCCATCCCGAATTTTGCCGTTCTTAGGGAAGAGCTTTTACTGAGGTTTGCTACCGCGAAGAAGAGGAAGAGTGGTCCTGCGACCCTCTTCAAGATCCAGCAAGGGGGCAACGAGACTGTTGCTCATTTTGTTGATCGTTTCCAGAAAGAGATTCTAGGGATCCGGGATATGGATCCTGAGCTCTATATGGTAGCTCTGATCAGCGGCCTGCAGGAGGGCCCTCTGAAGTTCGAAGTCACCACCAAGGAGCCTATCTCCTATCAAGAGCTAATTAGCGTAGCTAATCATTTCATAGAAGGGGAAATCAACAACCCGAACTATGTAAACAATCTGACCAACAGAGGAGCCCAAAAAGGTTCTGCAGGATTCTATCCGGCTCCGTCTTCTTCGAAGCCTCGGCAGGATCTTCCGCCTCTGGCTCCGAGAGGTAAAGGTTATCGCAACCACCATTCAAACCGAGGTAACCCATCTTCTTTCCCTCTTCAAAGTTCATTTTTTCAAAACCCCGTCGCTTCTGCTCCGCAAGCTACTCCAGTCCACCAGATTCAATATGCCCAACCTCCCCTTCTGCCCATCCCGTCTCTTTACAATGAATCCCAAGAGTCTTTCACAGACTTTGGGGTTCCAATGAGTGAGGTGCTTCAGACTGTTCAGAAGCAACCTTTTTTCAGAAGACCGGCTCCGTTAAACTCAGACCCGAAAACGAGAAATCCGGCCCTCTACTGTGAATATCATAGGGAAAGAGGCCACTTGACAGAAAACTGTAGAGCCCTCCGTTTGTTCCTAGAGAAGCTTCTGAAGGAGGGAAAAATTTCTGACGTTATTCAGAAAAGTGATCCTGCCAAAGCCTCAATTTCTAAAGTTAAGGAAGTGGCAGAGGTTCATTGGGAATGCGAGGAGGTAGATGACGTTGGCCATCT
This sequence comes from Dactylorhiza incarnata, assembly GCA_033032865.1. Classification (NCBI taxonomy): domain Eukaryota; kingdom Viridiplantae; phylum Streptophyta; class Magnoliopsida; order Asparagales; family Orchidaceae; genus Dactylorhiza; species Dactylorhiza incarnata. The sequence goes on from JAWHQI010001398.1 coordinate 2,213, forward strand.
GGGCAACATCGGCTTTCCAAGTGAATGCATTGATGCTGATGATGAAGGTGCCTTGGGCAAACTTTTTTGCATCCATGGGGGAGCAGGCCCCGAGTCTTCAAGGAAAGCAAGTCTGAAGAGAGTTTATCAATCAGAGGTCGCAACTACCTCTTCAGCCCCGATCCGAGGGACGGTCACATTTGGAGATGAAGATCTTCCTCAGACCGCAAATCCTTTCGATGACGCAGTTGTTATCAAAGCTGTGATAGAGAATTACACAGTAGAGAAAATCCTAATAGACACAGGGAGTTCAGTTAATGTGCTCTTCAAACCGGCTTTTGAGGCATTGAAGACAGGCAAACCCCTCCTATCAACTGAAGGACCTCTTTACGGTTTCTCAGGAGAGAAGAAGGAAGTTGAAGGACTCGTTACTCTTTCTGTGATCTTGGGAGGAATAGTGAGGCTGGTGAAGTTCATAGTCGTTGATGCTCCTAGTAGCTACAACGCAATCTTTGGAAGACCCTTCCTAAATGCCTATCAAGCCATCGTCTCCACTTACCATCAAGCGGTGAAGTTCGCCTTGAATGGCAAACAACATCGAATCAGGAGCGACCCCAGAAAAGCTAGAGAATGTTATGTGAAGACAGTCAGCATGATCGTATCTTCTCCCCCTCAGGAAGTTATGATGACCGAGTCGCTTGAATTTCCCGAACAAATCCAAGCTGCGGAGGAAGCTGAAGAAGATACAAGAGGAGGAGCTCACTTGGAACCTGCCCAAGTGACTCAGGCAATCCCAATCAGCGAGGAAGATGGGAGCAAGTGTCTCTCCATCAACGCTGAATTATCTGAAGCTGACAAGGGTCAGCTCATCTCTTGCCTTCTTCAAAATCTAGATATCTTTGCCTGGTCGGCGGAGGATATGCCAGGAGTGGATCCTGATGTCGCTTGCCATCATCTCAACATCGATCCTAGCTTCGCTCCAATTCAGCAGAAAAAGAGATCCGCTGCCACCACTCTAGCTCAGCCTATCCGTGGAGAGGTGGAAAAACTCCTGAAGGCGAAGTTCATCCAACCAATTCAGTATCCTGCATGGGTTTCGAATGTTGTAATGGTTAAAAAGCCAGGGGGGAAATGGAGGATGTGTGTGGATTATACCAAACTTAATAAAGCTTGCCCGAAAGATTGCTACCCTCTGCCTCGAATAGATTCCTTAGTTGACTCGGCGGTTGGATACTCTTTTATGAGTTTTCTAGATGCGTTTTCTGGTTATCATCAAATTAAAATGCATAAGCCCGACATCCCTCATACCTCATTCATCACAGATGACGGTTGTTTCTGTTATGTAGTGATGCCTTTTGGGTTGAAAAATGCTGGAGCAACTTATCAAAAGATGATGGATATGGTTTTTAAAAATCAAAAAGGAAGAAACCTTGAAGTCTACGTTGACGATCTTTTGATAAAAAGCAAATCATTTTCCTCTCATCTCAGCGATTTAACCGAAACGTTTTCGACCCTTAGAAATTTTAACATGAGGTTAAATCCTTTAAAATGTGTGTTTGGAGCTAGTAAAGGAAAATTTCTTGGTCATCTTCTCACCCCGGGAGGGCTAGAACCAAATCCAGACAAAGTAAAAGCCATTCTAGAGATGCCGCCTCCCAAATCTTCTAAAGAGGTTCAGCAGCTAGGAGGGAGAATGGCAGGTTTGAGCCGCTTCATTTCTCGATCGGGAGACAAAAGCGCACCTTTCTTTAAGACTCTTCGGGGAGGAGGAAGATTTGAATGGACAAAGGAGTGTGATGATGCCTTCAATCAACTTAAGAAACAATTGACTTCAACCCCTTTGCTTCAAAGCCCGCGAGAGGGAGAACCCCTTTTTCTCTATATGGGAGTTGGATCTGATGCCATAAGCTCTGTTTTAGTCCGTGAAGAGAAAAAGAAGCAGTTTCTGGTTTATTATGTAAGTCGAATTTTGAAAAGTGCGGAAACTCGCTATCCCATCCTTGAAAAGCTGGCCTTAATGCTCGTAACCTCAGCAAGAAGGTTAAGACCATATTTTCAAGCTCACCCAATTCAAATTGTCACTGATCTTCCGTTGAAGAGTGTCCTAGAGAAACCAGAGCATTCAGGAAGGTTAGCCAAATGGGCGATAGAACTCAGTGAGTTTGAAATTTCCTATATTCCAAGGGTAGCAATCAAAGCCCAAGTCTTAGCAGATTTCATAGCAGACACTAAAGAACTTGAGTTGGAAAGGGGAAGCAAAGCACTTCTCGCATGGACAATTTTTGTAGATGGCGCTTCAGGAAGAAATTCTTCAGGAGCTGGAGTTATCTTGATCAACCCGAATGGAGTGAGGTTGGATCAGGCGTTAAAATTCTTTTTCAAAGTAACGAATAACCAAGCTGAATATGAGGCTTTGTTAGCCGGACTCAGATTTGCCAGAGAATTAGGAATCGATGATGTCAGGGTGCTAACAGATTCCTTAGTAATGGCTTCTCAAGTAAATGGAACTTTTGAAACTAGAGATAGCATTTTGAAGCAATATCTAACTTTGGTAAAAGCTGAGGTTGGAAAGTTTAAAAGCTTTACTATTGAGCATATCCCAAGAGGAGAAAATACGGATGCAGACGAATTAGCAAAGTTTGGTCTTCTCTCAGGTGGAACAACCTCGGAATTGTTTCGTCCGGCAATAGAAGAAGGAGAGATCATGGAGATAGATCAGCATCCGTCCTGGATGGATCCTTTTATTCTTTTTCTTTCAACTGGGAAACTCCATTCTACGGTAAAAGATAAGAAAAGATTTAAACAAAAAGCGGCTAACTATTACCTCGTTGCAGGAGTACTTTACAGGAGAACTTTCCTTTCTCCATTGGCACGATGCGTTTCGGAAGAGGAGGTTCCAATAATCCTTCAAGAGGTTCATACAGGAGAGTGCGGCAGTCACTCAGGAGCAAGAACCTTGGAGAAGAGAATTCTAAGACAGGGTTATTTTTGGCCTCAAATGAGAAAAGATGCGGAGAAATTTGCCCGGAAATGTGTCAAATGCCAAAAGTTTGCTCCACTCCAAAATCAGCCTGCTCAGCAGCTCAAATCAATAGCAACCCCGTGGCCATTTGCGGTTTGGGGAATGGATTTGATCGGGCCTTTTCCTATGGCAAGTGGTCAACGTCGATATATTATAGTCATGATCGACTATTTCAGTAAGTGGATAGAAGCAAAGGCATTGGCCAAAATTACTACCCAAGTTGTGAAGAATTTCATTTGGGGAGAAGTAGTATGTCGGCATGGAATTCCAATGGCAATCATTACTGATAATGGCTCTTAATTTAATAATTCACCTCTCATCAGTTTCTGTGATCAAATTGGAATCGAGCTACGCTTCGCCTCTGTACATCATCCTAGAAGCAACGGGCAAGTAGAGGCTGCTAATAAGCTTATTACAAATCTATTGAAGAAAAAAGTAGAAAATCTTATAGGTAATTGGGCGGAGCAGCTACCTTCGGTCTTATGGGCCTTGAGAACAACTCCAAGTTCTACTACCGGAGAGACTCCTTTCAAATTATCACATGGATCTGAAGCCCTTATTCCAGTAGAGTTTGAGGTGAAAAGTCCGAGGGTGTTGTTAGCACAACAGAATCAAATTGATTGGATAGAAGAGAATGATGAAGAGTTGAAATGCAACCTCGACTTAATCGAAGAATTAAGAGATATGGCAACTATTCGACAAGAAGAGGTAAAAAGGAGAATGGCCAAGCTATTTAATAAAAACGTAAGAACCAAGGAATTCGTTGCTGGAGATTTGGTCTTGAAGAAAGTAGATGCTGCGGCAAGAACTGGTTCAGTTGGGAAGCTAAATCCTAACTGGGCAGGGCCATTCATAATAAAGAGGGTACTCAAAAACGGTGCCTACCACCTCCAAAATCATGAAGGCGAGGAATTGCCTCATTCCTGGAGTGGAGATGATCTCAAACTCTTCTTTTCTTAAAAAGTTCGTATTCATGCTTTCTCACTCTTCTCACCTTTTCTTTCTCTTTTAAGTCATAAAGTCATGGCCAGAATGATCATGGCACGAATGGTTAAGCCGCAAGATAAAATATGAGACATCGACGGATCCTACTTCTTTCCCCTCGGCTTGGAAGTTTGACGCGTAATTCTGCCAGGACCACAGATGTCGGGGAGATTTCGAATCTGTGTAGCAGTGGCTCGCCAAGCTCGAGCGGTGAAGGTTTAGGATACCGGGTCCTAGCTGGCATCTGGCACACCTTGGCAAGGAGGGGTGGCTGGCTCAGCTCTGTCATGCATTGAAAAGGACATTGTTACGATCTTAATGATCTTCGGGGAAAGCAATGTCGGTATAAGCCTCAGCGGCGTGACCACACCTGCCCTATCGATCATTCTGATCTGTAACTCTCGAGTGTTCTATAAGAATGATTGAGGAAAGCAAAAAATTCAATAATCCATCAGGGAAAGCAATGTCGGTATAGCCTCAGCGGCATAACCACACCTGCCCTGAGAATTATTTTCTCCCCTTTTCTCCTTTCTTTTTCAAAAAGACTCCATTCTATTTCCCAAGTACTGGACTCGGGCGGTCAGAACTTTTGAGACCGCATTTTCTCCTTTACCTTCAGAATGTGTTCTATATTAAATAGATTAATCTCTTAAAAAGATTGATATAAAGGTGATCGCCAACATTGAATCTGTCGAAGGGAGTTAAAATCGGTCTCAATTTGTTAAGATCGTAAGATAAATCTTCATCTAAGGCTTGTGGAATTTTATCCAGGTATCTCTTATCTGAATCGGTTCAAGATTGTCAGAAGATCGTAAAAGTCCAGACTATTCAGTTCTCAGCGGTCTAGACATTTTGAGGTCACTGGGTCTTCATCTGTAAAGGGTGATCAGAAGTTGATAAATGAAATTGGTTTTTTAGCTCTCAGCGGTCTGAATGTAATGTGATCGTTGAAATGAAAATCCATGAATTTTTCCTTGTTTCAAGAAATAACCTTTGACTACTAAGGGATCGTCAGACGGATTTACTGGAAGGGTTTTTGAGCACGGATCATTTTCGTGGTTTCCTTATATTTCGATCTGTGTAATACGAGGCTGCATACTTTCCTCTCTTCAAGGGGTGATCGACATTTTTTATGGTTCACTTGATATTCTCCAAGATCTGAATAAAAGTGATCGCCAGTATCAGTTTTTTATGATCGCTAGGCGAGACTTTTTCTAAAAAGCTGGATTTTCAGAAATGATTGTTGTTAGATCGGCTGCACTTTTTTCAGAATTAGGCAGAAGTGATCGTCAGGCAAGGCTTTTTTCAAAGAAGATTGAAATCATTATTCAGAAATCTGGTAAATTATCTTGATAGCAATCGGTCTAATTATATTAAGATCGCGACCTAAAATATTCTTATTCAAAGATTACATAAGGCTGCTCATGATCCTTCAATTCTTAACGCTTGATGGTCTGGTTCTTTTTTCAAAATGGCGGTCTGAGTATTGCTCAGATCATCGCAATGACATTCATAGAAATTTCTCTTTATAGATTGTCCGATTATTCGAGATCGCAGAATTATCCTTTTTATGCGGTCTTGGATATCAAATTTCTAATCTTCATAAATTATAAGGCGCCGAAACCTAAAGCATTGAGATCGAATACTAAATCTCTTACGCTGTGATCGCATGTGACAGAAGTTGTGATCGATCTGCATAAATGATAAAGCAAAAACCAATACAGAAGAATCATTCACGAACAAAATATTTTTCCATTTATCTCAAAAATTATAACATCAGGCGCGGTCATTGACCGGCAATTACATCATATTCTATTTTTTCTGCTTCTTTTTTCGTGGAGACCGCTCCTCTGAAGAAGAAGTTGAACTCTCCGAGGACTCACTTTCACTAGCAGTCTCCCTCGATCCAGAATCTGAGGCCGCTGCTGAGCTCATTTCCTCGCCAAGAAAAACACTTCCACTGGGGGAAGCGTGATCGTCTTGACTGTCAACGACCTCGACAGATTCATCTTCAATGGACTCGGAAACCTTCGTTCCTTTAGCCTTTTTCTTTTCTGCCTCCTCGATCATTTCAGCGATCTCAGGGAAGAGATCGGCAAAGGTCGCATCCCGGAAATCAGCAGTAAGACCATCCTTCTCACGAAGAATGGCAAGTGTTTTGTTCGACGCATCCCTGACATGAGTATACAGGGATCTGAGATAGTCGGGATTATGAATATCATACGCGGTCTTCTTGAAATTCTGTAAAAAGCGATGTATCAGATCAAAGCAGTCAAGGTAAGTATTTAAAGATCGCATTTCTTTTTTACTTACATCAAAGCGATCTTGCAGACGCTCTGCGTGCTGCAAAGATGCGCGAAGAGATCGCCATCTTAAGTATATATATATGTATATATTAAGTATATATATATACTTAATATACTTATATATATACATATGTATATATACTAATATATATATTTATATATATATATATATAAGTATATATATATATATGTATATATATATATACTTATATATACATATATATACATATAAATATATATATATAAGTATATATATATACTTATATATACATATATATATACATATATACATATATATATATATAAGTATATTATAAGCATATGTATATATGTATAAAAATATATATATATATATATGTATATATGTAATATTAAATTTATATATATATATACATATATATATAAGTATATATATACATATATATATATATATGTATATATATATTAAGTATATATATACATATATATGTATATATACCAATATACTTATATATATTTATATATACCTATATACTTATATATATAGTATAAATATATATATATATGTATATATATATACTTATATATATATGTATATATATATATATACATATATATATATACTTAATATATATATACTTAATATTTATATATATACATATATACATATATACATATATATATATATGTATATATATATACTTAATATATATATCTATATACATATATACGTATATATATACAGATATATGTATTCATATATATACATATATACAAATATACATAAATATATACATATATATATATACTTAATTTATATACATATATATACATATATACATATATATGTATATATACTTATATATATAGATACATATATATGTATATATACCTATATACTTATATATATTTATATATACCTATATACTTATATATATATAGTATAAGTACATATATATACATATAAATATATATATAAGTATATATATATACATATATATATATAAGTATATATATATATGTATATATGTATATATATACATATATACTTATATATATACTTATATATATGTATATATATGTGTATATATGTATATATATATATATTAAGTATATAGGTATATATACATATATATGTATATATATATGTATAAATATGTATATATGTATATAGGTATATATATATACATATATATATGTAGTATATATATATATATAGTATATATATGTATATATATATATATATATAAATATATGTATATATATATATATATAAGTATATATATATATATATGTATATTAAGTATATATGTATACATATATATATATTTATATATATATGTATATAAGTATATATATATATATGTATATATATATATATATATGTATATATAAATATGTATATATATGTATATATGTATATATGTATATATATATGTATATATATATGTATATATATACCTATATACTTATATATATACTTAATATATATACTTATATATATACATATATATACTTATATATATATACGTATATATATATATATATGTATATATATATATAAGTATATATATTAAGTATATATAAGTATATATATAAGTATATAGGTATATATATATATATACATATATATACATATATATATACATATTTTTATACATATATACATATATATACATATTTATATATACATATATATATATACATATATATACATATATATATATATATATATATATATATATATACATATATACATATATATACAGATATATATATATACATATATATATATTTATATATATACGTATATATATATGTATATTTATACATATATACATATATATATACTTATATATATATATATATGTATATATATATGCTTATAATATACTTATATATATACATATGTATATATACTAATATATATATATATATATATATATATGTATATATACATATGTATATATATAAGTATATTATAAGCATATATATATATACATATATATATATATAAGTATATATATATGTATATATGTATAAATATATATATATATATATATGCATATAAGTATATACATATAATTAGTATATATAGATATATATTTATATATATATATATATTGTATATATATATGTATATATGTATAAATATATATATATATATGTATATAAGTATATATATATATGTATATATATATGTATATATAAATATGCATATATATGTATATATGTATAAAAATAAGTATATATATATATATATATATATATATATTTATATGTATATATATATGTATATATATATATATCTGTATATATATGTATATATATATATGTGTATATATATCTGTAACATCCCCAAAACAACTAGACCCCTAAGATGCATTTTGTCATGACAAGGTCATGACATTGCTCCAAGAAGACAAAATGGGCCAAGGAGGCCCCATGATTTCCATAAATTAAGAAGAAATGCACATTGGGGTGCAATTAGCAAATTTTGATGGCTTAGCTTAGGGTTGACCAATATACCTCCAACAAGTCAACATAACCTCATCATGACCCCTATGACCATCCAAGGAGGTGAGTAGGCCACTAGGGACCCTTGGGGTCAACCAAATTGGCCAAATTGACCAAAAGTCAACTTTGAGCTATCTTAGGTCAAACCTCCATGAATAAGGGCAATTGAACTCCAAATGATCAAATTGGACCCACCCTCTTATGGCAACCTCCCTAGGGGACCTAATGAACCCAAAAGCCCCATCATAGGGCCATCAATTTGGGGAAAATGGGCCAATTACTAAAAAGCCCCAAATTTGACCTATTAATACTAAAAACATAAATTGAACCTCAATTGACCCATTGTGATCAAATTGATCACCTATAACACTCTTGGGCCACTTAGGGAGTCTAATGGCCCCACATTGGACCCTTGGTGTAAGCCAATTTTGAGGAAATTGGGCAAATTACCAATTTGCCCCAAATTACCAATTACACCCCTTTGGGTTCTAATTAGCCCCAAATTGACCAAATTGACCTAGCACTACCCTACCCAAACACTAAGGGATGTGAGTGAGACATAAGCAAGCCAAGGTTCACATTCAATTTGGAGAATTAAGGCAAAATCCCCAAAATGCCCAAATTGCCCCTATAGGCAAATAAGTGCAATTAAGCTCCATTTGACCCCACCAAGACTCAATTCTTCTTGGAGTAGGTCCATAGATCCTAAGGAAGCAATTTGGGTCAACCACATTGGATGAGGTGAGCTTGGGTCAAGCCCAAACCCAAAATCCCCAATTTGGCATAATTTGGTCAAGTGGGCCAAAACTCAAATTAAGTGATCTTAACCCAACTCCATAGCCCAAGAAGGTAGCCCACATGATAACCAGCCCCCAGCCATCTGAAAATTCGAAATTGAGGTGGAATTTGCACATGGAGCTAGGCTTTAATGGGGGAAGAAGACAAGGAGGAATTCAAGAAGAATCCATGGAAGGATGGCCACTTGGCCACCATTCCCTAATTCCTGGATTGCTCTCAGCTTCCCCAAGAATTTCCCAGCAGACTTGAGCTGACATGGCAGCAGTTGAGATGGGGAGGAGAAAGCTTGACTTCACCTTGCCGGCCACACTAATGGCAACCACCCCTTCCCAATGTAAAAGCAGCCAAGCCTTCTCCCCTGGCATCAATTCGAGCTCAGGAGTGAATTTCTGATGAGTTGGAGACCTGCAGTTGGCTGGCTGAGGCGGTGGCAACATAGAGGAGGTCGCCGGAAAATGGCAACCAGCAAACAAAACCCCCTCAGCCCCATTCATCCCCACCATTAGCTTCAGAATCGAGAAAGGAGAAGAACCCCCATGTTTCGGGAGGATACCGGCTCTGAGGAGGAAGATCGTGCAGGAAGATGGAGCTCAAGTTCGGCCATGGCGTTTCTCGCTCTTCCTCAAGATCAAGCTCGATCAAGGCAAGTTCCTTCCACTCTCCACTTGTGCTAGTCTCCCCATTTCTTCCGTTTTCAAAATCGCATAGAGAATGGAGTTTCTCCATTCGAGTTTTTCCTTGTTCCGACCGAGAAATCGCGAGATGCCGGAGAGCTCCTCCGGCCACCTCTGGCCAAACGGCCACCGCCAAAAGGAAGCCCTGTGTCGGGTGAAGGAGTGGGCTTGGGCGTTTGGCCGGAGACGGCCTAGGCTCGCCGGAAAACACCTCGCAAAAGGGCCCAGGCGCAGTCAATCAGGGTTGTTGGTCCATCGGGGAAGACGACTCCCTGGCCGTCCGATTTGGGGGGAAATGCTAACCGCAGACCACTTAAATAATAAATTTCCTAATACAAATTTCTGCTACATATCATGACTAGTTTTGATTAATTTCTTTAAGGCCTTTAGAGGCCTCATTTCGAAAAATGCCCAGAGACAACATTTATAGCCCTTGATGTCTACTTTCCAATGGAAGTAAAATCAGGCCATTTGGTCAAGTCTGGGGACCACAGCACTCATTCTAGTGAGGCTGGTCAAAAATTTAATACCTTGATTTATGAAATCTGTCACAACATTTGCTGCATCTTTGGCCTGATATTTGACCTGTTTACATACAAAAATACACAAAGTCCCCAACATCAATGTTGTAGATATTTCTCTTACCTTTCCATTGATATGTTGTACATAATTTTGGTAAAGTGTAGCTCCCTATAGAGCTGTTTTAGTGTGGCATGTATAATGTCACAATTTATTTAGTTTTGGAATTTTAGAGAAATTGGTGCATGCAACATGGATGATTTTTTTTTAGGCCATGCATGTACCCATACTTAACCTATGATTAGTGAGAAAATTAGAAAATCTTAGAGAATGTTTTTCTAAAGTTTTGCAAATTATTTCATTTTGTGTACTTAATGAAAATAATCCTGCCTAGGTTTTTAATGTACTTTGCATGCTATTTTTGAAGGCCTTAGAGGCCATATCATGAAAAGTTGGCAGAGACAACTTTTGTATCTCTTTATGTCTACCTTCTGTAGGATTTGAGATCAAGTGAGTTGGAGCTCTACAGCTCTTTGTAGAGCCATTTTTCTAGGACTGCTCATTTTTGTCTGTTAGCAAACCACATAATCTTGCCTAGCTTTTAATCAGTTTGCATGCTATTTTTGAAGGCCTTAGAGGCCATATTGGTAAAGTGCCAGAGATAACATTGGTATCCCTTGATGTCTATTTTCCATTGCCACCCTAAACACCTGATTTGGTGCACTGTGGACACCAGGGCATCCATTTTTCTAGGACTGCTCATTATGTCTATTAGTCAAAATTGGGCTTTGAACTTTAGTGGAAGTGTAGGTGTATTCACCTTGCATGTTACAGTTTTATTCCCATGCATGCTAGGAGACTCAACTATATGACCCCCTTGAGTTTGCGGTTTTCACATGCATGCAAGAGGTGTATGGGCAAAATGGGTGCATTTAGCATAACCAATGAATTTATGCTTCTCTCTTAATGGCTCCACCCTTGGCAAGAGATTTTATCCATGTATGTGACATGAATGAATACATCACTTTAGGGTGTGTGGAAATTGTAGCCCATATCATCTAGGTGGTATAATAGTCACACTTGAGTCACACTTGATATGTGTGATATGTGTACCTTGTAGGTAGACATTGTATACAACCTTGTAAGTTAAATTCACCTAGGTTAAATACATTTCTGGAGTTTGTATTCAACATGAGTAATGTAGAGCTTGATGTTACCTTTCCAATGCGACTGACTTTAAGTCATTTGGATTAGTACAACTCCTTCTAAGTCATTTTTAGCGTGACTTGTCTAAAATAGTGTTTTGCTGAATTTTACTCCTTGTACATCACTCGTAAGTTGAATTCACCTAGGATAAATACATTTCTGGAATTTGTATTCAACAGGAGTAAAGTAGAGCTAGATCTTACCTTTCCAATGCCACTGAATTCATGTCATTTGGATAAGTATAGCTCCTTCTATACTATTTTGGGTGAGACATGTACAAATCCGTAATTGTTAAGTTAAACATTGGGGTGCATTTAACAAGAATGTAATGAAAGGTAATTAAAGTTAAATACTTCTTGGATTAATATGAGACTTAGGGTTGATAGCGTCAGACCAATATTGAACTACAGTAGATCCCCAGAATTTAACAACCCTTAGTCCAACACTCGTAGTATAAACCCTGAACTGCACACCAGAAGTAATAAACGATAAATAAGGTCAAGTAATTCTTGGAAAATGGGAGACTTGGGGTTTGTGATTCCTAGACCATTACCATATTTAGGTAAAATTATTATAACATGTAGGGATATCTAAATGATACTCAAGGAACAAAACCATGTTCGCACACCGTTCAATTAAATAGAGTTTATGAGTAAACACCTTTGAATATTATAAAGTCTGATATTAGAATTTTGGTTAGTCACCCATTAAGAGCCTATGGCCAAAAACTTGGAACTCATTTAGACATGATAAGCTTAAGATCTCACCATAGGAGTCAAATCTAGCGCAACCTCAATTTGGTCTACGAGTAGCCATCCTGATCTATATGACATAGACCACCACTAGCCTTCATACATAGAACTATTAGCTCTTCGAATATCAAAAGTGACAGATTATTAGGGAGAGCATCTCTAAGGGCATATTGGGACATAAGGTTTAAGGGTGCGTTTAGAAAATTATAAGGTATGAGTTCATGGTGATATGAAAAGGAGGTTAGACCTCATTAAGGGCCCCACCCACAACTCATCGGTACTAAGTGATTATATAGAAGTAGAACTGCCCTTAGCTGGGTAAGCCATCTTAAGGTAAATACTTAAGGGCGGAGTCGGGAAGTAACTAAGGCAAACCCTGGATTAAGAATGACAAAGGATAGGAGTGTGGGTCCAAGTAAGGATGAGAATTTTAAGTATATGTGTGTAGTTCCTATGTGAGGAAGGGAACTCGAGCTTAGAATGTGACGACGGGAGAGTCAGCACCCGGTCACAGCTGGTGGTGTTGGAGTTCAGGGGAACTCCCCCACCCTAGATGCCAAGCTTAACTCATCTTAGGAATTGATGTAATTGGAGAGGAAATCGGTGATCAAGTAAAAAGGGGTAGATACCAACAAGATTAAATGCCTTGGGAATAGGAAGTTCGGTGTGTCAGCCCGCCACACTTCCTAGAACCGCTGCGAGCCCCTCACAGGGTAACCCTCCGGATGACGAAGGCTAACCCTAAAACTTCCAAGGTCAACTAAATTATAGACAAGACTAGTTAAGTAGAGAACTTGACATATTAACTTCCATCCCAAACTGGGACGGTATATATAAGGAAGGACTGGGATAGTCTAGCGAAAGGTAGGCTCGTAGCGTAAATACAAGACCAGTGTAGTCTAGCGAGCGGTAGGCTCGTAGCGTAAATATAAGACTAGTGTAGTCTAGCGAGCGGTAGGCTCGTAGCGTAAATACAAGACTAGTGTAGTCTAGCGAGCGGTAGGCTCGTAGCGTAAATACAAGACCAGTGTAGTTTAGCGAGCGGTATGCTCGTGGTTTAAATATAAGACTAATACAGTCTAGCGAGCGGTATGCTCGTGGTTTAAATATAAGACTAATACAGTCTAGCGAGCGGTAGGCTCGTAGTTTAAATATAAGACTAATACAGTCTAGCGAGCGGTAGGCTCGTAGTTTAAATATAAGACTAGTGTAGTCTAGCGAGCGGTAGGCTCGTAGCGTAAATATAAGACTAGTGTAGTCTAGCGAGCGGTAGGCTCGTAGCGTAAATACAAGACTAGTGTAGTCTAGCGAGCGGTAGGCTCGTAGCGTAAATACAAGACCAGTGTAGTTTAGCGAGCGGTATGCTCGTGGTTTAAATATAAGACTAATACAGTCTAGCGAGCGGTAGGCTCGTAGTTTAAATATAAGACTAATACAGTCTAGCGAGCGGTAGGCTCGTAGTTTAAATATAAGACTAGTGTAGTCTAGCGAGCGGTAGGCTCGTAGCGTAAATATAAGACTAGTGTAGTCTAGCGAGCGGTAGGCTCGTAGCGTAAATATAAGACTAGTGTAGTCTAGCGAGCGGTAGGCTCGTAGCGTAAATACAAGACCAGTGTAGTCTAGCGAGCGGTATGCTCGTGGTTTAAATATAAGACTAATACAGTCTAGCGAGCGGTAGGCTCGTAGTTTAAATATAAGACTAATACAGTCTAGCGAGCGGTAGGCTCGTAGTTTAAATATAAGACTAGTGTAGTCTAGCGAGCGGTAGGCTCGTAGCGTAAATATAAGACTAGTGTAGTCTAGCGAGCGGTAGGCTCGTAGCGTAAATACAAGACTAGTGTAGTCTAGCGAGCGGTAGGCTCGTAGCGTAAATACAAGACCAGTGTAGTCTAGCGAGCGGTATGCTCGTGGTTTAAATATAAGACTAATACAGTCTAGCGAGCGGTAGGCTCTACCTCTTAATTGTTAATTTGCGAGCTGGAGGCTCGGTGGTAAATGGCTAATACTTATTGCTTGTGTATAAGACGTGGTGGGTCTTCGGTTCTGCCTTAGTCGTCACACCGACAGCAGTTCGTTGACTCGGCAGTGCTAGTGGTTTATGAGGGCCAGGTTGTCTTACTGCGCGTCCGACGGGACGGGTTCCCTAAACCCTGCCTGGCCAATTCAGTTCAGTACGCAGGAGCTCGTGAGTACCGGGTACTGGTATCACCGCGTACGTTTGGGCCTAGGTCTGGTAGTGTGACTTACCCACCAAGGTGAGGAGACGCCCGCTCCTCTGCCACCGTTTGACCACGACGGGAGGTGCCCGAGAGGTTAGCTACCTCCGAAAAGTGGGAACTAAAGGTCTGTACGTACAGAGTCGTGTGGGTGAGTTGCATGTGTATGATATATTAATACAAACATAGCATCATTGCATTGCATATCATAGCATAGCACATTTGCATAAATAGAGACCTCATCGTATAAATCAGTATGGGTTCTTTATACGATGAGTTTATTGCTTGCCAGATCCCTTAGCTTATGTGCCCTCGTGTGTGCATATAAGTTAAGGTTACTTTCGTAGATGCTCGTATTTATTTGCTTCTTATATTACATTGCCTTTTACATATTGTATAAACAGAGACCTCATCGTATAAGTCAGTGTGGGCTCTTTTATACGATGAGTTTATTGCTTGCCAGATCCCTTAGCTTATGTGCCTTTGCGTGTGCATATAAGTTAAGGTTACTTTTGTAGCTGCTCTTGTCTATTATACTTGCTTCTTATAGTGCATCATCTTGTGCATATTGCTGTCATACTTTACTCTGCTAGCGTAGAATCGTTACCATTTAATGTTCTGTAATTATATACATTGATAGTTTTACCACTTGTCACCTGCTTCTTGAATCACCCCTTGTTTGTCCTCCGCTTCTTCCTCCCGCACGGTGCCTAGGAGTCGCGGGTGGAGGCGGTGAGGAATATGCTGAGTCTTTTAGACTGACGGTCAGTGGACCTTATCATTTTAGGGATGATGTACTGGAGCAGCAGGACCCCGTTTAGGAGACAGGACAAGAAGATGGGATGGAGCACGTTAACCTCTATACGTCGTCGCAGCAGCAGTTACAGATGTTTGAAGACAGAATTGATAGCTTCCGCATAGATGTAAAGAGAGTGTGTTGTAGCACTATACTTAAACATGTACTGGGCATAAGCCCTTTGTTTAGTTCTCTTTTACTTTAATTCTCATCGTGGACATTGTAATTGTAACGCCCCTGATTTTCGTTAATTATTTTACGTACCCTCTGTGACGTAATTTTGGCGTAAGGGCGTTATGTCAGCTCGTCTGGTAGTGTTTCGAGTTTTAGCTTAGTTAAATCTTGTGATTTAGGTCAAGCAGGCGAGATTTCGCGTCGTTTCGAGTTAAAGTGAAGATTTTGAGTGGATATCAAGATTTTAGCTTCGGAAGGCTTTGTCCGGAGTTTGGCTCGTCGGAATTGAATTCTGACTCCGCCGTTGGATTCGTAGCACCGTTTTTCAGTTAAGGTGCGAATTTCGTAGAAACCCGAGGTGTTTTGATCGCCCTCGCAGTTTAAGTAAATTGGGGAATTTATTTATTAATTAAATAATAATTTAGGGTTATATATATAAGCCTAAAATCTCCTCCTCCTATTCATCTTCTTCCTCCCTCGATCAAATCAGCCGCCGAGCGAAAGGGCGAGTGCGGAGCTTCGAGGAGCGTTCGATCGGCGATTTCTAGGGCTGTAGTAGTCGGAATCGCGTTAGGAGAGAAGATTTGGAAAGCTCTCGGCGAGATCTTCGTTCTAGCGGTAAGCTTTTCCCGTTCTGTGGAATTTTTGGAGTTAGGGTAGTGACCTAACCCCTTCTTTCGACCCGAAAAGTTTCAGGAATCTGTGCTCGTGTGTTTTCCTAGCCGAACCATAGCTTCCGGAGCGAAGATCTTCGAGTTTGCAAGGTTAAGGCAAGTGGCTTCTTCCTCCTCCTCTTTGTTTGGTTAAATCTTGGTTTTACCTCCTGATAAATGTTTGGTGGGCTGTGGGATCGTGTTTCGAGCGTCTTGTGTGATAGTTAGAAACCCTAAATTTTCTTCCCCGTGTAGCGTCAGGGCATTTCTCCCGAAAGACACCATCGTTCCCTGGATTTTTAGCCGTTGATTGGTCCTTCTCGAGAAGTCTTTGAGTGTCCTGAGAAGTTGTTTTAGCCAAGTTTTCGAGAAGACCCCTCACCTCTCGAGAAATGCTTGAGTTCTCGAGAATTCTCTTGTCCTCTCTCGAGAAATTCCTTGAGCTCTCGAGAAATCCCCTGATCTCTCTCGAGAAATTGCCTTCCTCTCGAGAAATTGCCCTCTGATGGCGCAAATCTCACACACCGCTATAGGCGGTAGCTCGACTGCGGCACGAAACGGCAGTGTACCGATCGTTCAAGTAATATAAAACGAGGAGTAATCCCCGAGTATCGAATCTCTCAAGGAACACAGTAAGGTGGAGTTTATTATCGAGGAAGGACTTGAGATTGAAGTCCTGCGAAAGGCGGAATGCGAATGAAAGGGCTTTGGGGGTTTGTGAATACTTAAAATAAATATTACCACTACTCCTATGCAATGCTGCTATGCAATGCTTCGATTGGTGAGATGGAGACTAGGCAGGCCTTGAGCGCGCTGCGTCGAAAGAGCGGATGGACGAGAAGGCAAGCGGAGCGAGGGTCGCGAGCACCTCTTCGTCAAGCACGCCACTAGCAATTGCTAGTGCGACACCGATCGTGGCGGTGGAATGGAAAATGAAATAAAGCGCACCTCAATGACACAAATGAACAAAATAATTTCATAAACATGAAATAAGCAATATTAGGCATGATTCATAGTGTTCATCATCAAGATAAAGAGAATACATCACACATAACCACAAAAATAGAGGAAAAAGGCAAGAGATACGACCGAATCTGGAGTCTCGTTGTAGATTTATGGTAGGAAGCACCGGGTTGTCAATCCGCGTCCTAGCTCGGTCCCAACTGCGTCCGGGGTAGAAGAGGGCTGTCACACCTCCCAATGGACCCGTCTTCTCCAGCGATTTACAATCCGGCCACGTCTATTGCGGAGAACCTCTTCCTTAGCGGTCAAAGTGAGTGTAGGAACCCTTCCTTTAAGCCTTTGGATGATGGAGGAGGCCTAGGGGGTGAAAATCCCCTGAAAACGGCGAAAACGGCGGACTGAACGGAGCAGAGTTGCGTGATCCCGACCTAATTCGCGAACAGGTCAATAAATAGGCGCTGGATTAAACACTGCGCACGATCATTGGCGCACGACCAGTGGTCGTGCGCACTGGAATCCTGCGATCGTGCGCACTGCCTGGACAGAACCTGCACGAGATGAAATCATAAAATAAAATGTTCGCACGACCAGTGGCGCACGACCGTTGATCGTGCGCACTAGCGTCGGTGGTCGTGCGCAATAGGTGAGACAGAACTCATAAAATTACTATTAAGTGCGCACGGACAGTGGCGCACGACCGGTGGTCGTGCGCACTGGAGTTGATGGTCGTGCGCACTGCACCAGACAGAACTCGTAAAAAGGGTTAAGTGCGCACGATCAGTGGCGCACGACCGGTGGTCGTGCGCACTAGAACAAGTGATCGTGCGCAGTGTTCCTGTGCAGAATTGCACCGGAAACACTTGCACGCCTCCTATTCCAGCACAAACACAGATCTAGCCACCGAAAGTGGCACTTAACAACATATGAGTACTATGAAAGGAAATAAACAGGAAAACACACCAAAGTGGGCCAAAATGTGCACCTAGCATGGGTTATCAATTATAAAACTATAATAAGGCTAAAGTGCGTGATATTGACTAAATAATGGCCCGGATGAGTCCATGAAGGTGTATATAATCAGGACTCATCACACCCCCAGACTAAACTGTTTGCGCGTCCCGAGCAAACGAATCCGGCGGAAGTTGAAAAAGATAATTAAAATAGCGAATTACGCAGGGGAGTACAGTGCGAAGTAACATACGCATGCGAGTAGGAATTCTAGTAGAAGAAGATTCTAGCTATGCTAACTAATTTACGTAAGTACTAAAGCGTAATCAAAGATTTAATTGTACTCAGTGGGTGAATTATGAAGAATTTGACGATCATGCCCGGTATGAAAGTGACGAGACGCTGAGGCGGGTGTTGCAAAAGATCGGGGCTTAGGAATAACTCCGCTGAAATCCATCAACGTCGTGAACCATACGCTTGCCCGGTCACACTCTCTCCACGGCGCTAGCAAACTCGCAAGTCAAATCAGTAGGACTTATAGGATTAAAACGGGGCTTAGGTTACGGAATGATATGCAAAGATAAACATGACGGCTACGCAACCCAAATGAGCCAACGGCACACTGCACCTTACAAAACCAAACAACTATGCTCGTGTGACACACCCCCAGACTTATCATGAAAACCAGGTGTGCGCACAGCCTACTTTACAAATACCAATAGATTTTTCTCTTTAGCTTGGGAGGATTATTTTCAGGATACTCTTCTTTTTTTTCTTTTATATATTTTTCTTCTTTCAAGCAACCTCCAGTTGGTTCAAAATCAGCGGATAGACATTATTTCTCTTCAAAACATAATGATACCACACACCACACAAGTTGGAAATTATGAGCACAGTTAAAACATTTTTTTTGGTTGCGGGCGTAGGATAGGCTTCAGGCTTTGGTGGATGAGGAGGAGCTGAACATAAAAATGGTAGGCACAAATTTGGCTTGCAAAGGTGAATGAAAGGGGCATGGAATAGCAAAGCTCAAACTAGCCAAATGGTGGCCTACATCATGCTTGACTCAACAAGTAGCTCTCACCCATGCTTCAAGAGTCGCTTGGGGCAAGTTCTTAGCCCACGAGAAAGATAAACCTTCCTCCCGACTCGAGCAACACACGTTTAGCGACCGCACACACACAACACCGGGTTATCATCAATTTCATTCGAATTCACCACTTGAGTACATTAAATTTAAATTTACGCAGAGATACTACACATAAATTAAATGCATAAAGAAAATCTAATTCTACGCAAATTCTACTATAGCATGCGAAGCGACTAGAACACTACATGAGTCGACACTGCGCTCCAAATAATAATTCCTGTGTTAATAGCCTATTTCACCTTCCAACCAAACTAGTTTAAACGGAACAACACAAAAGAAAGCACGCACTCAAGTGGGTGAAGTGGTGTGTGAAGATGAACGAAACTAAATAACTGAAATTAAAATACTTCTAGTATGCAAATGAGATGAGCATGTGCAGTGGGTGACAAAGAAACGGCTCTCCCCCAGACTTAATCAAAACCATACAACATAATGATATGACAGTGAAAATCAAAATTGAAAGCTAGGGAAGAAATTACCCAATGCTCAGCACGTGAGCATACCAGAAGAATGGCGTTTAAAATCAAAAATAGTCCGCAACATCCGCCATCTCAAGGAACCATGGCCACCTGAAAATTAGATACTAGAACAACAAAAATAGTAAAAACTGGATTAAAACAAGTGAGAGCACAACAAATCAAGAAATCTGGGTTATCACCCATGGGGTAAACCTATTCCTGCAATTAATATTGACCACTCGCACACAAAATAAGGGAACAGAAAAAGCTGAATAAATAAAACTATGCCCAGAGGAGCATTCCATAAACAAAATGTTATTATTACAAACATAACAAGAGCAAGAGTTCAAATGTCTTGACAAAAGACCTAAAAAAAAAACAACAAGGGAAAAACAGACAACATAGCCAAGAATAGCTCGCATGCGGGGGAAAAGATCACTCGTCGTCGCTATCGCTGTCAATAACCACAACAGGCGGCGACCGGCGGGAAAATGAAGCGGCACGACCCGGAGGTGGAGGAATATTTAGTCCGCCCCGCAGCGCTTGCTGATAAACGAAGTCCGTGAGCCAGTACTGGTTTGCCTCCAGATCGGAGAGGCGTCGATCAAAACTGGGCACTTCCGGTGCTCTTGAAGAACTGCCTTCCTCCTTGGCTCTCCGCCCATGCTGAGATGAATGACTCCGCGGCTGCGGAAGAACTACCTCACGGTGAGTATTCGGCGGCTCAGCCGGCTCTCCCTGCTCCTCGTCACCCTGCCTCTCCCTAGGCGTATCTCCAGGCATCACAACCACAAAACGTTTGCTATTCTTCTTCCCCACGACCCGCAACAAGTGGAAACTCACCATGGTGGCCCGCGTGATAGAGGAGGGTGCAGTCACCTGCACCATCGGAGGCAGATGACTCCAAACCCCCAAGCTTTTGGCAATGCGGGTGATGTAGTAAGCACCGCCAATGGCACCAGTGAGACCGTAGGTGGCCTCGTGGTGGAAGAAGAAAGCCAACATGTAGCCGAGATGCAAAGGTTGCCGAAATTCCATACTATAGAGGGCGATAAGATCTTGCCACCCCACTACATTCTGACTAAGCGCACGGGCAACAAGAGAATGGCTGAGGACGTGCTGCAGGTAACGGAGAGCAGGCGCGACGATCCATGTGGATTTGCTTTTTCTGGCCACATATTCCTCATGACGACCCGTGAGGGCACACCACGCGGCACGCGGAGTAACCCCATCAGGGAAGGAGACGTCCAAGTCCAGAAACGGGATCGTCGCGGCCTCGGCTTCGGTGTAGAATCCAGCGCACACCGCCAACTCGGATAAAGAGAGAGTGAAAACCTTGCCCAAAATCCGAAAAAAAACACTTTCCCGGACGTTGACCGGAGGGCAAAACTTCCCACTCAAATGTAGAAAGAAATTCCAAGGTGAGCTCCCGGTAGCCGAGATCATCGCACCCGAGCACCCCACTCCAATGATCGAAAGAATAACGTTGGAGGACGGCCGCCCCCAACTCCCCATTGTCGCCGATAGAGTTCAATTCGTTCCAATCCACTAGACGTTGCGATAGGAACGGCTTCTCCTTGAGAGAATTGAATCGCCTTGTGTGCGAATCTTTGGAAAAGGTAGCCATCCTAGCAAGGATCTGAGCGGGAGAGGCGGAAGTGCGGCCGGAGCGTTGGTAGACATTTTGGCGATCCCTAGAGCTCATGGCGGAAGGAGGGCAAAGGAGAGCAAAGAAAGGAAGAGGAAGGAAATGGACTCACCGGACGGAAGGGAAGGAGGCGCACGATCGGCGGCGAAGGGGAAGAACGGCGCACGGGCGATCGCGAAGAAGAACCCTAGGTCGTGCGTGAAAGGCTCGGGCGGACGGGTTTGTATAAAAAAAATCTGGGCCGATCGCACGACCAGTGATCGTGCGCGATAAGTAGTGCGCACGACCAGTGATCGTGCGCAATAGGAATTTTTTCAGCGGCCAAAATTTTTAGTGAAAACGCCAATCACCGTGCAGTTTACGCACAAACAAGAGTCAGCACACGCAGCGAGACATTCATAGCCTTAACAAAAACTCAACTAAATCAAACAAAATAAAGTTTCAGGAAAAATAAGGATAACTACTGGGGTTAATGTCATCCCAGCACGACTTATTCGAATATATAAAAGTTCTAGCTAATGGGTTTATGGAAAGAAAAGTGCACAGGTAACTGTTCTAATATGCGCATCGGTAGCGGGTACCGATACGGAGACAGAACAGTCACCCCTCTACCTAAATAATAATACCTGCTAAACACAAGTAGAGGGAAAAGAAAGTAAGAAGAGGAGGAGGCCTGGTCCTCACTCATCTCACCAAAACTATCCTTGCACAGCAAGGTATCGTCCACAGCAGGTCCGCAGGAGGAGAAGGCAATGAGTGAGGCTTCCTCTATGGAGGAAGGATCAACCTCCTCACATGAAAGGATACACTCATCATTGACTTGAGCACAAAGCTCCAAGTCCTCCTGGGGCACGTGTACGGACTCAACCTGCACAGGCTCGAATGAAGAAGGGGGATCAAGAACTAAAGAAGACGAAGGACATGAATAAACATCAATCGGGGGAGTGGTCCCGGTCTCACTCCCATCAGGTTGGGGAAGTAAAATAATGTTAGCATTGTCATCAATGCTACAAGAGTCGGTGGGATCAACGGTGGCCAGGCTTAGGATTTGGACTTCCTCCACCGGTGTTGAGGAAAACTCCTCTTCACCTAGAAGGTTGTCCTCCTCCATAGGAATAGGCACAACACTAAGATCAACCGCCTCCTCTTGTGACACCTCATCGACAATGTCGTCGGAGACGAGCGTAGTATGCACAACAGCGGGAAGAATCGGTTCCACAAGAAGTGGTGGATGCACTGGGAGAATAGATTCAGCAATGTCGGTGCCCAAATCAGCCACACATCTGGTGACTGTGTCAACGCCATACCCTTCAAGATGTGAAGGTGGCAAAGACACAAAACCGGATGTTGAAGGTGTGCCGCAAGAGTTAGGAGTTGGGACGATCCGGATATCCGGCTCGTCATCCTCATCCAATTGGCGACGAAAAGCAGCACAATCCTTCAGGGCATGATCTGTGCTCCGACAAAACTGGCACTGCCTAGCGGGCTTCTTTGGCACAGCGGGGGCTGGAGCCGAAAAGAAGTACGACGGTAAAGGCTCAGCAGAGTAGCCATAAGACTTACGCGCACCATAAGAGGTACCAGACGAAGTCGGTGCTCCATATGCTGGGCGAGAAGAATTATGCCTACTATTCTCCGTAGGGCATTCATCACTAGAGTGGGAGGTAGCTCCACACCAACGGCAACGGAAATTGAATTGTGCCCACATAATGTGAAGATAAAACGCTTCAAACAAAATGTGCAAAATACTTCACCTAACAAAAATTACTAAAGCAACCTGATAAAATCAAGAAAAAGGAGTAAAAAGACAGAAATAAAAATAAAAGATGCAATTTACAAATGAAAAGGGCTTCTCTCTCAGATTCTCCCTCTCCAGAAAACTCACACGACTGTGTTCCCCGGCAACGGCGCCAAAAACTTGATGGCGCAAATCTCACACACCGCTATAGGCGGTAGCTCGACTGCGGCACAAAACGGCAGTGTACCGATCGTTCAAGTAATATAAAACGAGGAGTAATCCCCGAGTATCGAATCTCTCAAGGAACACAGTAAGGTGGAGTTTATTATCGAGGAAGGACTTGAGATTGAAGTCCTGCGAAAGGCGGAATGCGAATGAAAGGGCTTTGGGGGTTTGTGAATACTTAAAATAAATATTACCACTACTCCTATGCAATGCTGCTATGCAATGCTTCGATTGGTGAGATGGAGACTAGGCAGGCCTTGAGCGCGCTGCGTCGAAAGAGCGGATGGACGAGAAGGCAAGCGGAGCGAGGGTCGCGAGCACCTCTTCGTCAAGCACGCCACTAGCAATTGCTAGTGCGGCACCGATCGTGGCGGTGGAATGGAAAATGAAATAAAGCGCACCTCAATGACACAAATGAACAAAATAATTTCATAAACATGAAATAAGCAATATTAGGCATGATTCATAGTGTTCATCATCAAGATAAAGAGAATACATCACACATAACCACAAAAATAGAGGAAAAAGGCAAGAGATACGACCGAATCTGGAGTCTCGTTGTAGATTTATGGTAGGAAGCACCGGGTTGTCAATCCGCGTCCTAGCTCGGTCCCAACTGCGTCCGGGGTAGAAGAGGGCTGTCACACCTCCCAATGGACCCGTCTTCTCCAGCGATTTACAATCCGGCCACGTCTATTGCGGAGAACCTCTTCCTTAGCGGTCAAAGTGAGTGTAGGAACCCTTCCTTTAAGCCTTTGGATGATGGAGGAGGCCTAGGGGGTGAAAATCCCCTGAAAACGGTGAAAACGGCGGACTGAACGGAGCAGAGTTGCGTGATCCCGACCTAATTCGCGAACAGGTCAATAAATAGGCGCTGGATTAAACACTGCGCACGATCATTGGCGCACGACCAGTGGTCGTGCGCACTGGAATCCTGCGATCGTGCGCACTGCCTGGACAGAACCTGCACGAGATGAAATCATAAAATAAAATGTTCGCACGACCAGTGGCGCACGACCGTTGATCGTGCGCACTAGCGTCGGTGGTCGTGCGCAATAGGTGAGACAGAACTCATAAAATTACTATTAAGTGCGCACGGACAGTGGCGCACGACCGGTGGTCGTGCGCACTGGAGTTGATGGTCGTGCACACTGCACCAGACAGAACTCGTAAAAAGGGTTAAGTGCGCACGATCAGTGGCGCACGACCGGTGGTCGTGCGCACTAGAACAAGTGATCGTGCGCAGTGTTCCTGTGCAGAATTGCACCGGAAACACTTGCACGCCTCCTATTCCAGCACAAACACAGATCTAGCCACCGAAAGTGGCACTTAACAACATATGAGTACTATGAAAGGAAATAAACACGAAAACACACCAAAGTGGGCCAAAATGTGCACCTAGCATGGGTTATCAATTATAAACTATAATAAGGCTAAAGTGCGTGATATTGACTAAATAATGGCCCGGATGAGTCCATGAAGGTGTATATAATCAGGACTCATCACCCTCCTCTCGAGAAATCAATTTCTCATCTCTCGAGAAATCCTTGCCTTCCTCTCGAGAAATTGCCCTCCTCTCGAGAAATCAATTTCTCATCTCTCGAGAAATCCTTGCCTTCCTCTCGAGAAATTGCCCTCCTCTCGAGAAATCAATTTCTCTTCTCTCGAGAAATCCTTGCCCTTCTCTCGAGAAACTGCCTTCCTCTCGAGAAATGCTCCTCTCGAGAAATCCTTGAGCTCTCGAGACATTCCCCCATCTCTCGAGAAACTGCCTTCCTCTCGAGAAATGCTCCTCTCGAGAAATCCTTGAGCTCTCGAGAAGTTCCTTGTAGTTTTTCGACAAGTCCTAAATTTTGATCGGTCAGCGAGACCACCGCCAGGGGCGCTGCCCCTTGGACCCCGTTAGGGGCTCTGCCCCTAAGACCCCGCCAGGGGGCGCGGCCCCTTGGAACCCCGCAAGGTGCGCATGTGATTTCGTTGCGATTTCCATGTTTTAATCTTTTGTCCTCTCTAGTGTACCAAGATGATTGCCAGTGTCCCTTCGGTGCTCCTGATCTTGAAACCCTCTTGGTTGTATCCTTTTACTCGTTGTGGTCTGTTAACATTTGAGTTACTCTTATGATTCATATTGATCGAGGTGTACTTTGCCTTGACCCTATTTTTTCTTAGGGCCTTCCAGTGATTATCCTTTCGGGTTGCGTCCCGTGTTTAAATAAAATTTAAGTAATAAGAACTACTGTCTTTAGCCCTTCACAGTAGTTGTGTTTGGGGGACAGTGGGGGAAAATGTTATAGCCTTGCACGGTAGTCGTGTTTGGGTGGTTGGGTCTAGTGGTACCCCCACCTGCTTTTGGGCTTGGGGTAGCGGAGGTAGTTAACCGCTCCCGTATAATTTGAGCTGATCAGTCTCTTTAATCGATGAAACTAAATAAATGAACATGTTTGTTCCTCTTTTGGTATATAGTGCACTTGATGCTTGTTGGTTCTTTGTTTGGGGCTCTCTTTCGGTAACTTTGGCTTGGGTTGGTACCCCTTATGCCTTGCTTGTTTTTCTGCTAGATTTCTGCCACTTGTAATCCCTTACTGAGGCGTTCTTTGTTTTATTGAATGCCTCAGGTTCAGAGCCGTAACGGCTAGTGGTGTACCCTGAAGTTCAGAGTTTTAGTAGCTGTTCACCCCGCTGCTGCGAGGTAGTTGTTTTTAGTTACTTCTTGTGCTCAGACATACTAGTTGGTGCCAATGGGTTAGTGTCATGTTGTTGACCGCCCATTGTGCCCCTTTCTATACTTTATAGATTATTTGCCAGATTATGCCACTACTTTTAGATCTTGTGTATCTTACCCTCTGGGAATGATTTATGCTAGGTGCATTATAGTTATAAAATGATTTTTCTTCATCCTCATTGCATTCTTTCTAACTGAAACCCTTAACTTTAAAGTCGACTAAAGGTATTTTCTACTCTTACAGTACGCCTAGTTATGTGCATATCATTTATTTCATGCTCCGTCGTTTGCATACATGTAGGACTTTAAGTAAACTAAATTAAGTACATTCCGCTGCAATTATATATACTTTCTCGGTGGACTAGTTGATCCACGAACTGAGAGACACAGTTCTTATCTCAAAACCCCTGATAAATGATTTCAAATGATAACTTATCATATAATCAAGTTTGTTTAGTTAAGTAATAGGTTCCCGCCTGAGCGTCTACAGTTGTCTCCTGTATGACGTGGCATCATGACGTGTATTTTCTCTTACTCTGATATTCTTAAATTCGGAGAAAATGCGGGTTGTGACAGTAATCATGTAACTTATATACTCTATGTGATTTGTGGGCTTGTTGCTTCTATTACTCTAAATTGTGGTTGGCCTAGATGATGTTGATTAGCCGGCAGGATCGGCGTATTGTGGCGGGGACCATTGGGTGTAATGGTCTCGCCGCAAGACGGCGGTTCTGGGCGGTAAGACCCGGTTTAAAAGCAAAAAAAAAAAGAGGGTCTTACAAAGTGGTATCAGCTTAGCCGACTTTCGATCCAAGTAAAAGAAGTCCACAAAAACTAGGGCAACCCCGCTCGAGTTAGTTTGAGGACAAACTAGCAGCGGAAGCAGTGGTGTGCCCATACGGGAAATCACATAATTTTTGTCCACTTAACGATGAGATTAGGCCAACCCGACTAGTACACCATATTGGCTTGACTTAGCAAGACTTCTCATAAGGTATCATAGTCCGACATCAACCTCAAGTATATTTTGACCAAGTAGTAGGATACCCCAAGGTGACTAAAAGAAGGAGTTGAAAGTGTGTGTGAGTGTTCAGGGCTTACTCTGTGATATACCCACATCACTTCCTAAGTGATATTAACACTCCTCAACAAACAAATAGGACAATCTTAAGTGGTTTTGGTGTTTGTGAGACTCGTAAGGCCTTACTTGTGTGCTTAGAAGCTAATACTGCACACTCCCACCCTCGGAAAACCATCACAAGAAAGGATGTCAAATGTGGAATGAGAAGCCCCACTTAGAGAAGACCATTGGATAGACACACGATCCTTGGGAAAGAATTACGATAAATGGCAATTTTGAGGGTAGAGAACCTTACCATATCCAAACCACAAGAACTATATATCCATAGGGATTTTATGCATACGTGGAAAGCCGATACTTTCGGATGTAAGAAATGCATCACAAGATTACGGGAGGCTAATCTTGTTTCTTCGTTTATTGGGCCACTGAAATATTAACTCAGCTTTTCTTAGAGACATAAAAGCCTCTGCATTATAACTCCACGGGCACCTGCCTTGGTGCAAGACATATAAAGTGAACCCTAGACCTAAGTCGGCGCACCCCTACATTCCGACTTATCCAAGCAATCTGAATTCTTACACCGTACATGTAAATTAGATGCGATACACACGCTGTCCAAGAATTAGTTTTTGTAGATGAAGACCTGTAGATTCGGATAATAATTATTCTCTTGGTCAATTCTCTTAAAAAGTGAAACATACACTTTTGGTGAAGAGATCTTCCTTCTCTGAAGGGATCAGAAAACTTGAAGATTGAATTCCGTAGGAAATTAGGGTTTGTAAAAATTTTGTTACATAAAGTATTATTGGGAGTTCCAGGGTCAAGTTTCCCTGGATCGCTATGAAAAACCCGGAGTATTACAGAAATAAGTAGATAGACTCCTGGTCTCCATTGAACCTCTAAAAAGTTTTTATAGTTAACTATTGACTAAATATCATGCTTCCCTCACGAAATAAGCCTTGCACCCTTAGCCACCTTGGAGGGTTTACAATATATGAAGCTTTGAGACTCGGAATTGATGTCCCATGCGAAATTAAGTACCAAAACTGAGTTGATTGCTACTAAAGTATCCTTTTAGTTCAGTAAATGACCATGACATATTTACATTTACTAAATATCATATTGAATCTTAGGAGCATGACTAAAACGTCGATCTAAAGTATTAAAAGAAGGGAGAAGTCATAAAATTAGGGGAATCAATATTGCCCAATCCATAAACATATCATGATCTTGGAAGACAAGTATAAATTCTAATTACAAACAACTAATAAATAAGAGTACTGGTGCCACGTGTACAACGATTGTGAACCACAGGAGAATAGACCCAAAATGTTAGTAAGGATACGGTATTAAAGGTACTGACGGTGAACGTGACAATGTACTCACCGGATCAAGAACTGTATACTTACGGAGACATCATACTATAAAAATATAAGACTCTATGGATTCTTACACTCTCCTTGTGAGTGTGTGACTTTACTTCGACTTATATCCTCCCTCCACTACGATGTCTTCATCAATTGGGAATTGTCTAAGAACCCTCAGGTAAAGGATCTCGAACTCGAATAGGACGAGGCTTAACGAAAGTGCACTTGGGAGAAAACCGAGGATGAGTCAATGAGAATTTGACCTAACAAGTCCCAATGTTAATTGAGAGCCATACTGCACCCCAAACAGCTAAATCATCCATGAACTCTAACTCCCGTGGACCTAAACCTAAATTTCGGGGACGAAATTGTTTTTTTCGTTTATTGGGATTTGTAACATCCCCAAAACAACTAGACCCCTAAGATGCATTTTGTCATGACAAGGTCATGACATTGCTCCAAGAAGACAAAATGGGCCAAGGAGGCCCCATGATTTCCATAAATTAAGAAGAAATGCACATTGGGGTGCAATTAGCAAATTTTGATGGCTTAGCTTAGGGTTGACCAATATACCTCCAACAAGTCAACATAACCTCATCATGACCCCTATGACCATCCAAGGAGGTGAGTAGGCCACTAGGGACCCTTGGGGTCAACCAAATTGGCCAAATTGACCAAAAGTCAACTTTGAGCTATCTTAGGTCAAACCTCCATGAATAAGGGCAATTGAACTCCAAATGATCAAATTGGACCCACCCTCTTATGGAAACCTCCCTAGGGGACCTAATGAACCCAAAAGCCCCATCATAGGGCCATCAATTTGGGGAAAATGGGACAATTACTAAAAAGCCCCAAATTTGACCTATTAATACTAAAAACTTAAATTGAACCTCAATTGACCCATTGTGATCAAATTGATCACCTCTAACACTCTTGGGCCACTTAGGGAGTCTAATGGCCCCACATTGGACCCTTGGTGTAAGCCAATTTTGAGGAAATTGGGCAAATTACCAATTTGCCCCAAATTACCAATTACACCCCTTTGGGTTCTAATTAGCCCCAAATTGACCAAATTGACCTAGCACAACCCTACCCAAACACTAAGGGAAGTGAGTGAGACATAATCAAGCCAAGGTTCACATTCAATTTGGATAATTAAGGCAAAATCCCCAAAATGCCCAAATTGCCCCTATAGGCAAATAAGTGCAATCAAGCCCCATTTGACCCCACCAAGACTCAATTCTTCTTGGAGTAGGTCCATAGATCCTAAGGAAGCAATGTGGGTCAACCACATTGGATGAGGTGAGCTTGGGTCAAGCCCAAACCCAAAATCCCAAATTTGGCATAATTTGGTCAAGTGGGCCAAAACTCAAATTAAGTGATCTTAACCCAACTCCATAGCCCAAGAAGGTAGCCCACATGATAACCAGCCCCCAGCCATCTGAAAATTTGAAATTGAGGTGGAATTTGCACATGGAGCTAGGCTTTAATGGGGGAAGAAGACAAGGAGGAATTCAAGAAGAATCCATGGAAGGATGGCCACTTGGCCACCATTCCCTAATTCCTGGATTGCTCTCAGCTTCCCCAAGAATTTCCCAGCAGACTTGAGCTGACATGGCAGCAGTTGAGAGGAGGAGGAGAAAGCTTGACTTCACCTTGCCGGCCACACTAATGGCAGCCACCCCTTCCCAATGTAAAAGCAGCCAAGCCTTCTCCCCCTGACATCAATTCGAGCTCAGGAGTGAATTTCTGATGAGTTGGAGACCTGCAGTTGGCTGGCTGAGGCGGTGGCAACATAGAGGAGGTCGCCGGAAAATGGCAACCAGCAAACAAAACCCCCTCAGCCACATTCATCCCCACCATTAGCTTCAGAATCGAGAAAGGAGAAGAACCCCCATGTTTTCGGGAGGAGACCGGCTCTGAGGAGGAAGATCGAGCAGGAAGATGGAGCTCGAGTTCGGCCATGGCGTTTCTCGCTCTTCCTCAAGATCAAGCTCGATCAAGGCAAGTTCCTTCCCCTCTCCACTTGTGCTAGTCTCCCCATTTCTTCCGTTTCAAAATCGCATAGAGAATGGAGTTTCTCCATTCGAGTTTTTCCTTGTTCCGACCGAGAAATCGCGAGATGCCGGAGAGCTCCTCCGGCCACCTCCGGCCAAACGGCCACCGCCAAAAGGAAGCCCTGTGTCGGGTGAAGGAGTGGGCTTGGGCGTTTGGCCGGAGACGGCCTAGGCTCGCCGGAAAACACCTCGCAAAATGGCCCAGGCGCAGTCAATCAGGGCTGTTGGTCCATCGGGGAAGACGACTCCCTGGCCGTCCTATTTGGGGGGAAATGCTAACCGCAGACCACTTAAATAATAAATTTCCTAATACAAATTTCTGCTACATATCATGACTAGTTTTGATTAATTTCTTTAAGGCCTTTAGAGGCCTCATTTCGAAAAATGCCCAGAGACAACATTTATAGCCCTTGATGTCTACTTTCCAATGGAAGTGAAATCAGGCCATTTGGTCAAGTCTGGGGACCACAGCACTCATTCTAGTGAGGCTGGTCAAAAATTTAATACCTTGATTTATGAAATCTGTCACAACATTTGCTGCATCTTTGGCCTGATATTTGACCTGTTTACACACAACATTAGACAAAGTCCCCAACATCAATGTTGTAGATCTTTCTCTTACCTTTCCATTGATATGTTGTACATAATTTTTGCTAAAGTGTAGCTCCCTATAGAGCTGTTTTAGTGTGGCATGTATAATGTCACAATTTATGTAGTTTTGGAATTTTAGAGAAATTGGTGCATGCAACATGGATGATTTTTTTTAGGCCATGCATGTACCCATACTTAACCTATGATTAGTGAGAAAATTAGAAAATCTTATAGAATGTTTTTCTAAAGTTTTACAAATTATTTCATTTTGTGTACTTAATGAAAATAATCCTGCCTAGGTTTTTAATGTACTTTGCATGCCATTTTTGAAGGCCTTAGAGGCCATATCATGAAAAGTTGGCAGAGACAACTTTTGTATCTCTTGATATCTACCTTCTGTAGGATTTGAGATCAAGTGAGTTGGAGCTCTACAGCTCTTTGTAGAGCCATTTTTCTAGGACTGCTCATTTTTGTCTGTTAGCAAACCACATAATCTTGCCTAGCTTTTAATCAGTTTGCATGCTATTTTTGAAGGCCTTAGAAGCCATATTGGTAAAAAGTGCCAGAGATAACATTGGTAGCCCTTGATGTCTATTTTCCATTGCCACCCTAAACACCTGATTTGGTGCAATGTGGACACCAGGGCATCCATTTTTCTAGGACTGCTCATTATGTCTATTAGTCAAAATTGGGCTTTGAACTTTAGTGGAAGTGTAGGTGTAATCACCTTGCATGTTACAGTTTTATTCCCATGCTTGCTAGGAGGACTCAACTATATGACCCCCTTGAGTTTGCGGTTGTCACATGCATGCAAGAGGTGTATGGGCAAAATGGGTGCATTTAGCATAACCAATGAATTTATGCTTCTCTCTTAATGGCTCCACCCTTGGCAAGAGATTTTATCCATGTATGTGACATGAATGAATACATCACTTTAGGGTGTGTGGAAATTGTAGCCCATATCATCTAGGTGGTATAATAGTCACACTTGAGTCACACTTGATATGTGTGATATGTGTACCTTGTAGGTAGACATTGTATACAACCTTGTAAGTTAAATTCACCTAGGTTAAATACATTTCTGGAGTTTGTATTCAACATGAGTAATGTATAGCTTGATGTTACCTTTCCAATGCCACTGACTTTAAGTCATTTGGATTAGTACAACTCCTTCTAAGTCATTTTAGCGTGACTTGTCTAAAATAGTGTTTTGCTGAATTTTACTCCTTGTACATCGCTCGTAAGTTGAATTCACCTAGGTTAAATACATTTCTGGAATTTGTATTCAACAGGAGTAAAGTAGAGCTATATCTTACCTTTCCAATGCCACTGAATTCATGTCATTTGGATAAGTATAGCTCCTTCTATACTATTTTGGGTGAGACATGTACAAATCCGTAATTGTTAAGTAAAACATTGGGGTGCATTTAGCAAGAATGTAATGAAAGGTAATTAAAGTTAAATACTTCTTGGATTAATATGAGACTTAGGGTTGATAGCGTCAGACCAATATTGAACTACAGTAGATCCCCAGAATTTAACAACCCTTAGTCCAACACTCGTAGTATAAACCCTGAACTGCACACCAGAAGTAATAAACGATAAATAAGGTCAAGTAATTCTTGGAAAATGGGAGACTTGGGGTTTGTGATTCCTAGACCATTACCATATTTAGGTAAAATTATTATAACATGTAGGGATATCTAAATGATACTCAAGGAACAAAACCATGTTCGCACACCGTTCAATTAAATAGAGTTTATGAGTAAACACCTTGGAATATTATAAAGTCTGATATTAGAATTTTGGTTAGTCACCCATTAAGAGCCTATGGCCAAAAACTTGGAACTCATTTAGACATGATAAGCTTAAGATCTCACCATAGGAGTCAAATCTAGCGCAACCTCAATTTGGTCTACGAGTAGCCATCCTGATCTATATGACATAGACCACCACTAGCCTTCATACATAGAACTATTAGCTCTTCGAATATCAAAAGTGACAGATTATTAGGGAGAGCATCTCTAAGGGCATATTGGGACATAAGGTTTAAGGGTGCGTTTAGAAAATTATAAGGTATGAGTTCATGGTGATATGAAAAGGAGGTTAGACCTCATTAAGGGCCCCACCCACAACTCATCGGTACTAAGTGATTATATAGAAGTAGAACTGCCCTTAGCTGGGTAAGCCATCTTAAGGTAAATACTTAAGGGCGGAGTCGGGAAGTAACTAAGGCAAACCCTGGATTAAGAATGACAAAGGATAGGAGTGTGGGTCCAAGTAAGGATGAGAATTTTAAGTATATGTGTGTAGTTCCTATGTGAGGAAGGGAACTCGAGCTTAGAATGTGACGACGGGAGAGTCAGCACCCGGTCACAGCTGGTGGTGTTGGAGTTCAGGGGAACTCCCCCACCCTAGGTGCCAAGCTTAACTCATCTTAGGAATTGATGTAATTGGAGAGGAAATCGGTGATCAAGTAAAAAGGGGTAGATACCAACAAGATTAAATGCCTTGGGAATAGGAAGTTCGGGGTGTCAGCCCGCCACACTTCCTAGAACCGCTGCGAGCCCCTCACAGGGTAACCCTCCGGATGACCAAGGCTAACCCTAAAACTTCCAAGGTCAACTAAATTATAGA
This sequence comes from Dactylorhiza incarnata, assembly GCA_033032865.1. Taxonomy (NCBI): domain Eukaryota; kingdom Viridiplantae; phylum Streptophyta; class Magnoliopsida; order Asparagales; family Orchidaceae; genus Dactylorhiza; species Dactylorhiza incarnata. The sequence goes on from JAWHQI010001398.1 coordinate 36,373, forward strand.
CAAGACTAGTTAAGTAGAGAACTTGACATATTAACTTCCATCCCAAACTGGGACGGTATATATAAGGAAGGACTGGGATAGTCTAGCGAAAGGTAGGCTCGTAGCGTAAATACAAGACCAGTGTAGTCTAGCGAGCGGTAGGCTCGTAGCGTAAATATAAGACTAGTGTAGTCTAGCGAGCGGTAGGCTCGTAGCGTAAATACAAGACTAGTGTAGTCTAGCGAGCGGTAGGCTCGTAGCGTAAATACAAGACCAGTGTAGTTTAGCGAGCGGTATGCTCGTGGTTTAAATATAAGACTAATACAGTCTAGCGAGCGGTATGCTCGTGGTTTAAATATAAGACTAATACAGTCTAGCGAGCGGTAGGCTCGTAGTTTAAATATAAGACTAATACAGTCTAGCGAGCGGTAGGCTCGTAGTTTAAATATAAGACTAGTGTAGTCTAGCGAGCGGTAGGCTCGTAGCGTAAATATAAGACTAGTGTAGTCTAGCGAGCGGTAGGCTCGTAGCGTAAATACAAGACTAGTGTAGTCTAGCGAGCGGTAGGCTCGTAGCGTAAATACAAGACCAGTGTAGTTTAGCGAGCGGTATGCTCGTGGTTTAAATATAAGACTAATACAGTCTAGCGAGCGGTAGGCTCGTAGTTTAAATATAAGACTAATACAGTCTAGCGAGCGGTAGGCTCGTAGTTTAAATATAAGACTAGTGTAGTCTAGCGAGCGGTAGGCTCGTAGCGTAAATATAAGACTAGTGTAGTCTAGCGAGCAGTAGGCTCGTAGCGTAAATACAAGACTAGTGTAGTCTAACGAGCGGTAGGCTCATAGCGTAAATACAAGACCAGTGTAGTCTAGCGAGCGGTATGCTCGTGGTTTAAATATAAGACTAATAAAGTCTAGCGAGCGGTAGGCTCTACCTCTTAATTGTTAATTTGCGAGCTGGAGGCTCGGTGGTAAATGGCTAATACTTATTGCCTTTGTATAAGACGTGGTGGGTCTTTGGTTCTGCCTTAGTCGTCACACCGACAGCAGTTCGTTGACTCGGCAGTGCTAGTGGTTTATGAGGGCCAGGTTGTCTTACTGCGCGTCCGACGGGACGGATTCCCTAAACCCTGCCTGGCCAATTCAGTTCAGTACGCAGGAGCTCGTGAGTACCAGGTACTGGTATCACCGCGTACGTTTGGGCCTAGGTCTGGTAGTGTGACTTACCCACCTAGGTGAGGAGACGCCCGCTCCTCTGCCACCGTTTGACCACGACGGGAGGTGCCCGAGAGGTTAGCTACCTCCGAAAAGTGGGAACTAAAGGTCTGTACGTACAGAGTCGTGTGGGTGAGTTGCATGTGTATGATATATTAATACAAACATAGCATCATTGCATTGCATATCATAGCATAGCACATTTGCATAAACAGAGACCTCATCGTATAAATCAGTATGGGTTATTTATACGATGAGTTTATTGCTTGCCAGATCCCTTAGCTTATGTGCCCTCGTGTGTGCATATAAGTTACGGTTACTTTCGTAGATGCTCGTATTTATTTGCTTCTTATATTACATTGCCTTTTACATATTGTATAAACAGAGACCTCATCGTATAAGTCAGTGTGGGCTCTTTTATACGATGAGTTTATTGCTTGCCAGATCCCTTAGCTTATGTGCCTTTGCGTGTGCATATAAGTTAAGGTTACTTTTGTAGCTTCTCTTGTCTATTATACTTGCTTCTTATAGTGCATCGTCTTGTGCATATTGCTGTCATACTTTACTCTGCTAGCGTAGAATCGTTACCATTTAATGTTCTGTAATTATATACATTGATAGATTTACCACTTGTCACCTACTTCTTGAATCACCCCTTGTTTGTCCTCCGCTTCTTCCTCCCGCACGGTGCCTAGGAGTCGCGGGTGGAGGCGGTGAGGAATATGCTGAGTCTTTTAGACTGACGGTCAGTGGACCTTATCATTTTAGGGATGATGTACTGGAGCAGCAGGACCCCGTTTAGGAGACAGGACAAGAAGATGGGATGGAGCACGTTAACCTCTATACGTCGTCGCATCAGCAGTTATAGATGTTTGAAGACAGAATTGATAGCTTCCGCATAGATGTAAAGAGAGTGTGTTGTAGCACTATACTTAAACATGTACTGGGCATAAGCCCTTTTCGTTTAGTTCTCTCTTACTTTAATTCTCATCGTGGACATTGTAATCATGTAACTTATATACTCTATGTAATTGTGGGCTTGTTGCTTCTATTTGCTTCTATTACTCTAAATTGTGGTTGGCCTAGATGATGTTGATTAGCCGGCAGGATCGGCGTATTGTGGCGGGGACCATTGGGTGTAATGGTCTCGCCGCAAGACGGCGGTTCTGGGCGGTAAGACCCAGTTTAAAAGCAAAAAAAAAAAGAGGGTCTTACAATATCTGTATATATATGTATTTATATATGTATATATATACATATATTTATATATACATATATTTATATATACATATATATATACATATATATATATATACATATATAGATATATATATATATATAAGTATATATATATTGTATATATATATATGTATATATGTATAAATATATATATATATATATATATATATATATATGTATATAAGTATATATATATATGTATATAAATATGTATATATATGTATATATGTATAAAAAATATGTATATATATATGTATATATGTAATATTAAGTTTATATATATACATATATATCTAAATATAAGTATATATATATGTATATATATACCTATATACTTATATATATACTTATATATACTTAATATATATATACTTATATATATAAGTATATATGTATATATACCTATATACTTATATATATTTATATATACCTATATACTTATATATATAGTATAAGTACATATATATGTATATATATGTGTATAAATATATATATATATATGTATATATATATGTATATATATATATCTTTATAAATATATATATATTTATATGTATATATATATGTATATATATAGATATATATATACTTAATATATATACTTAATATATCTATGTATATATATGTATATATATATGTATATATATATTTATATATATACTTATATATATGTATATATATATACATATATATATGTATATATATATACATATATATATACATATATACATATATATATACATATATATATATCTATATATAAGTATATATATATATAAGTATATTATAAGCATATATATATATGAATATATATATATGTATATATATATGTATATATGTATAAAAATATGTATATATATATGTATATATGTAATATTAAGTTTATATATATATACATATATATACGTATATGTATATATGCATATATATATACATATTTTTATACATATATACATATATATACATATTTATATATACATATATATACATATATATATATACTTATATACATATATACATTTATATACTTATATATATACATCTATATATGTATATATATATATGTATATATATATGTATATATATATATGTATATATATATGTATATATATATATCTGTATATATATGTATATATATGTATATATATTAAGTATATATATATATGTATATATTTATGTATATATGTATACTTATATACATATATATGTATTTACGTATATATATGTATATATTTATGTATATATATACTTATATACATATATATATATATTTATTTATACATATATACATATATATATATACAATATATATACTCATATATATATATATAAATATATATCTATATATACTAATTATATGTATATACTTATATGCATATATATATATATATTTATACATATATACATATATATATACTTATATATATATGTATACTAGCATCTTCGAACGGGCTACGCCCGTTCTCGATGCGTCGCTGCGGGCTTCGCCCGTAACCAAGCGGGCTTCGCCCGCTTGGCATTTAAGCAGGCAGCGCCCGCATTCGAGCGAGCTGCGCCCACATCTATCGTGGGTGGCAACATTCATCGTGGCGTGGACATTCGTCGTGGGCGGCGACAATTGTCGTAGGGGGACATTCGTCGTGGGGGCAACATTCCTCGTGACGGGGACATTCATCGTGGGCGGCGACATTCGTCGTGGGGGCGACATTCGTCATGGGAGCGACATTCGTCGTGGGGGCGACATTCGTCATGCGGGCGACATTCGTCGTAGGTGCGACATTCGTCGTGTGCGGCGACATTCATCGTGTGCGGCGACATTCGTCGTGTGCAGCGACATTCCTCGGGGCGGCGACATTCGTCGTGGGCGGCGACATTCGTCATGGGCGCCGACATTCGTCATGTGCGGCGACATTCGTCGTGTGCGGCGACATTCCATTAATTCTTCAGTATGGTGTGAACAAAAAAACTTATATTAGTATTCGTTGTGGCGGTAGCCCTTGATGCATTCCGAACTATATTTTATAATTATTATTTTTTCAAAAATATTTATGGCCCAATTACATCCATTAATTCTTCAGTATGGTGTGAACAAAAAAAAAATATTTATGGCCCAATTACATCCATTGATGGGTCTGTGCATGGGAAGAAATGTCCACATATATTGAATATGTAAAGGAGTCGTGATTGAAGAGGAGAATCGAGTAAAACCTTCAGCAATTGAAGAAATTGTGTCTATTGTTGGGAGTAGTGTGTGTCGAGGAAGCGTTGATCCTGATGTGGAAGCCCTATTGCGTTTGTGACCAATTTTGTCATGCTCATTTGGCTGGTGGGCCATCGTTGACTTTGTGAAGTCACTATTGCAAATGGGGTAGTGCATTGCAAAAATTGATAATTGAAATGGCCATAGAAACAAATACAAAATTGAAATGGCCATGATAATCGCAATTTATCATGGCCATGATAATCGCCATCGTTGACTTTGTGAAGTCACTATGCGGTTGACCGAGACGGTGCATCAACGTCAAGTGATGGGTCTGTGCATGGGAAGAAATGTCCACATATATTGAATATGTAAAGGAGTCGTGATTGAAGAGGAGAATCGAGTAAAACCTTCAGCAATTGAAGAAATTGTGTCTATTGTTGGGAGTAGTGTGTGTCGAGGAAGCGTTGATCCTGATGTGGAAGCCCTATTGCGTTTGTGACCAATTTTGTCATGCTCATTTGGCTGGTGGGCCATCGTTGACTTTGTGAAGTCACTATTGCAAATGGGGTAGTGCATTGCAAAAATTGATAATTGAAATGGCCATAGAAACAAATACAAAATTGAAATGGCCATGATAATCGCAATTTATCATGGCCATGATAATCGCCATCGTTGACTTTGTGAAGTCACTATGCGGTTGACCGAGACGGTGCATCAACGTCAAGTGATGGGTCTGTGCATGGGAAGAAATGTCCACATATATTGAATATGTAAAGGAGTCGTGATTGAAGAGGAGAATCGAGTAAAACCTTCAGCAATTGAAGAAATTGTGTCTATTGTTGGGAGTAGTGTGTGTCGAGGAAGCGTTGATCCTGATGTGGAAGCCCTATTGCGTTTGTGACCAATTTTGTCATGCTCATTTGGCTGGTGGGCCATCGTTGACTTTGTGAAGTCACTATTGCAAATGGGGTAGTGCATTGCAAAAATTGATAATTGAAATGGCCATAGAAACAAATACAAAATTGAAATGGCCATGATAATCGCAATTTATCATGCCCGACCAGGCGATTATATTGAAAGTGCACTTATAACTATTGATCTCCTCCTTTACACTGTCATATTTATTTGCAAAAAAACATTTATTGCCTTGCACCGGGTAGGCTACAGTCGCATGCGACCGGGTAACGCATGAAGATGCACAATTTATTTTAAAATATGTTGAAATACCAAAACACACATTCTGGAATAAAACCATTTGCAATGGAATTCCGTTGAGAAGTTCAATCCTATAAATATTTCATCAAACTTAAAATAAAATCATGGCTAGGCTTTAATAGAGAGCAAACATAAATTTCATCAAACTTTTCTATATGTCGGATCTCACCTAGGTAATTAATATGCCGGATCAAAAAATATTTCATCAAACTTCTAAAAAACTTAAAATAAAATCATGGTTAGGCTTTAATAGAGAGCAAACATAAATTTCATCAAAT
>JAWHQI010001398.1:47500-67500 GCA_033032865.1 Dactylorhiza incarnata
TCTCGAGAAACATAAGAAACAACTCTTCTCGAAAAAACATAAGGACTTTTCGAAAGCACAGAAGTACTTCTCGAAAAATCTCCTTACTTCTCGAAAAGTTTACTTAGAGAAATTTCTTCTTTTGACTTCAAACCAAAGCTGCACACCTAAACTTTGAACCTTTAATGTCTTGATCATAAAGTGTATCCCAATTGAGAGACCACACATGAGTCAACCCCATACCTCACACAATGAAGAATTACATTGCATGAGACTGTGCTTATTGACCCATTGTGACCTGACATTGGTCTACACTTAGCAAGGTGAACCTGCAAGAACATTACTAGAAAAGCATATCAAATACACAAACAATTCAATCTTGGTTCAAAGTTGACTTACTACGAATTAAGGCTATTGTGGATACAATACCCAACAATCTCCCCCTATTTGTAGAAGTCAGAACCCTTCTTACCAAGATGAATTGTAGCCATATTAAATATAAAAATGAAATACTAGTAAGAACATTAAGAACAATATCTAAATATAAGAATATGATTGTCACATCAAAACCAAAAACTATATTTAGATGTAAGATTGTCTAATGAATTAATGTTCACACAGCATATAGAAAAGATCTTCGAAGATTTGACTTCAGACATTGGTTTTTCTCTTTCTCAGCATTTCTATTCTTTCAAAATAAGCATATGGCTTTGGATGATACTTAGGAGGAGCTTCTGGGGCTGTAGGATTGTTGTACCCATAGTTTTTGAAATGTATTCTTCTCTTGGTTTGGCTTGTCTCATATTTCTTCCATTCAGAAGAGCTGTATAGTTCAGATGCTGGCACATTTCCTTCTTCTACTAGCTTGAGAGAGTCAAGAATTATAATTTTTGAAACTGGACTCCAAAGCTCTGGATAAGCCTTTGTTTCATCTACCACTGCTTTGCCAGAACCTGCTGAGCTGGAGACAGGAACAGATCTGCTTGCAGAAGGTCCATCACCATATTTTCTTTTTCTAGAATAGTGCATAGAGGAATGAGGTTCTACTGAAGGAATATCATCAGACTGCCCTGCTGGCCTTGGAGAAATTGAGGAATAGAAGGAACTTCAGATTGGACTTGATCAAAGTGAGGAGGAGGTTGAGCAGGGTCAATACCCAGATTAGGAAAGATTTCATGGTGGAGCCAAACAACAGTATTAGAGGTGAAATCTTTTAACTCATTTACCTGCTTTTGGACACCTTGGGACAACTGCTCAAACCTATTAATCAAATGCTTATGAAAATCAAAAAGTGTTTGATCTATTAACCCAGTCATCTTCTCAGTTAAACTGTCCTCCCCCTTTCTGACTTCTACAGAGAGGGATTGGAGAATAGAATCCTTGAACTGTCCTACCTCATCAATAACCTTAAAAGTATTCTCCTCTTCCTTTGAAGCCATGTACTCTTGGGTTTTTCTGACTTGAATCACCTCTGCTAGAACTGTGGCTACACTCTTGATGGTGTGATCAATTGCTCTTCCCCCTTGAATAACCACTTCTTTCAACTGATCTGAGCTGGTCTTGAATTCTTTCAACTGCTTGGACATTTCTGTCTCAACATCAGAAATTCTAGCATGAACTTCTTTGAAGGAGTAATCTATTTTGGCACTTTGTCTTTGAAGCATGAGTTCAATTTTACCAAGAATTAAATTTTCATCAAAAAGAGATGGAGGAGGAAGGATTGGCAGAGCTTCTTCTGGTAGATCTTCAATAACAACTGAACTCTTGAACTGCACAGGAGATAAAACAACAATATTTTCTTGAGCATCCTTGTTTGTGTCTAAACAAGGCTCTTGCTCCCCCTCAACATGTACTGGGGGAGGGGATGAATCATGTACTGAAGCATCATCTTGATCTTGAGCAAAATCAAAATCTGCTCCTGACCCACCCATGTGGTCACTTGTGCTAAGCACATCATCAGCACCCTTTAGAATTTCTCCTACCACATCTGCTATGGTGGAATTAATTCTGTCTTCATCAACAGCTGGAGGAGGTGAGAAATGATCCACTTGATCTTGTGAAGGAACAGTTGTTTCCATAGGAGTATCTGACAATACTTGATCATCTGGGATTGATGGAGTTTTGGAAGGAGCTTGATCTGAAGGAACTTGTTCTGAAGGATCCTGAGCTGATGGAGAGGGAACTGTGTTTGGTGAAGGAGGGAGACTTGGTTCTGCTGAAGGAATGGAGTCTTGTGGAGCTGAAGATGGATCTGGAACTGAGCTTTGTTGCTGAACTGGTGGAGCTGGAGTTGTTGATGTTTCTGGAGGAGGAGGAGCATGAGCTTCAAATTCAGGAACTGATTGTGCTGAAGAAATGTGCTCCCCCTGGAGACCTGCATCTACAGCTGGCTTATTGATTCTGATGTTCCACCTTTGCATTGTGACAACATCTACCTTCTTTAAATGATGAATAATAGCTCCCTTGGACATGTCAAACACAACTGGATTTAGCTGAGTCAGATAGAGTGTCAGGATTCTTGCAAAATTGGGGCTCATTATGCTTTCTTTGATCTTATTGAATAGGAAATCTGCCCAGCTGAACCTTTTTCCACAAACCACCATTGCTACCAAGCTGAAAACATCTGAAGAAACATGACCCAGGCTGCCAGTATGACATAGTAAAACCTTTGAAATTATGTCTACTGTTAATTTTCCAACATTACTCATCTTTTGTCTACGAATAGTTGTTGTTCCTTTATCCAAACCACAAAATACTAGGGCATGAGCCCAATCCTCATTACTTAAAGAGTCCTCATTTTCTACCAAAGGAATTTTCAAATACTTGGAAAGGGATTTTGGATTAATCTTGATCTTGAGATCTCCAATTCGTGATTTCAGTCGATTGCCATTTTTGTGAACTTTTATATTGATAAACAAATCCTCTACCTCTTGAAATAGAATACGACATTGATGTTCTAGTAAGAATGACAGACCTGCTGCGTCTAGAAGATAAAAGAGGTTTTGAAACTCATCTGAAATGGACTGGAGACCTTCTCGCACAAGTTCACTGCCTATGCCGATCTTAGGTTTTCCTGTAGGAGCCATTAATCGAGTGGAGAACTTGAGAAGAGGGCTGGAACGAGAGAATATCCGTCTGAAGGCGAACTGGAACTTCGATTTTGCGTAAGAGGAGATGAAGCGACGGCGCTTTTCGAGAGGAAATGGAAGAACCTCGCGTGACGTTTTAATTCATTTCGAGACTCTATTTATAGCTTGGTTTGATGTGACAATTAATTTGGTTTAAATTAAATTAAAGAAAATAAAGTTCACGCGTACCTGGCTCTTCGTATTCTCGAGAATTGAAATTAATGATTTCGAAAAGTATAAGATATTTCTCGAGAGGTTGAGAAAGTTCTCGAGAAGTCTCAGAATTCTGCCGATTTTCTTCTGAAAGATAATTATAGTTCTCGAGGGATAACCCATTTCTCGAGAAGTGTAAATTTATTTTTCGAGAAGTTGATGTCAAATTTTCCGAAATCTTTTATCTTCAATCAACCATCAAGTCATTTCTCGAGATTTTTTTATTTCATTTCTCGAGAAGTTTAATGATGACTTGAATTTTCCTTCTTTGATTTTTCTTCTTTCCAAATGATAATCCTGTGCTTCATTTTAGAACACTTAAAAAATAAGATAAACTTAAGAAAATTCACTTATCTTCTTCTCTTTTCCTTTGATTGAACATTATTCCATGTTGAGCATTCCAAGTTCCGTCTTGAAGAAAGAGAACTTGGTCTCATCCAGCGGCTTCGTGAATATATCTGCAATTTGCTTATCTGTAGAGACATAACTTAAGTTGATATCCCCATTCTCCACATACTCTCGGATGAAATGATATCTTAATTCGATATGCTTTGTCCGACTGTGTGAGGCCGGATTATTTGCTATAGCAATTGCACTAGAGGAGTCGCAAAACATTGGAATTTTATTTATCTTCAAATTATAGTCTTGAAGCTGGTTCCTTATCCATAGAAGTTGTGCGCAACAACTGCCTGCAGAAATATATTCTGACTCGGCTGTTGAGATTGCAACATAATTTTGCTTCTTGCTACTCCAGGATATAAGCCTTCTTCCGATAAATTGGCATGTTCCGGAAGTGCTTTTCCTGTCGTCTCTGCTGCCTGCAAAATCTGCATCTGAATAGCCTATTAGTTCGCTATCATTACTTCTTGGGTACCATAAGCCAAGATTTGGTGTGCCTTTAAGATATCTCAAAATTCGCTTTGCAGCAGTATAGTGAGATTCCCTAGAGTTCACCTGATATCTAGCACATACACATGTGGAAAACATTATGTCAGGTCTACTAGCAGTAAGGTAGAGCAAAGAGCCAATTATGCTTCTGTATTTGGTTTCATCAAAAGGTTTCCCTTTCTCGTCCTTGTCCAGAGACATAGCTGAGCTCATTGGAGTCCTCATAGAGGTTGCACTCTCCATTCCAAATTTATTAATCAACTCCTTGGTGAATTTTGTCTGTGAGATGAAAATTCCATCTTCAGATTGTTTCACTTGAAGTCCTAAGAAATATTTCAGCTCACCCATACTGCTCATTTCGAACTTTCCCTGCATGAGTTTTGAAAACTTTTTGCAAAGATTGTCGTCAGTAGAGCCAAAAATAATGTCATCTACATAGATTTGTACTAGCAAAATCTTGCCTTTTACTTCCCTAAGAAATAATGTTTTATCTATCTTTCCTCTTGTGAACTTGTTCTCAAGAAGAAAGTTAGACAGCGTCTCATACCAAGCTCGAGGAGCTTGTTTTAACCCATATAAAGCTTTTTGTAATAAGTAAACGTAATTAGGGTGTTCAGAATCTACAAAACCTGGAGGTTGTTCTACGTATACTTCTTCTTTTATGTTGCCATTAAGAAAAGCTGACTTAACGTCCATTTGATATACGGTGAAACCTTTGTATGCAGCATAGGCTAAGAACATTCTGATCGCTTCAAGTCTTGCTACTGGAGCATAAGTTTGATCGAAGTCGATCCCTTCTTCCTGTCTATAGCCCTTTGCTACAAGTCTTGCTTTGTTCTTTATAATTGTTCCATTTTCATCCAACTTGTTCCTGTAAACCCACTTTGTTCCAATAATATTTTTATCCTTAGGTTTTGGAACTAGTGTCCACACCTTGCAACGCTTGAATTGATTTAACTCTTCTTCCATTGCAATTATCCAGTGGGGGTCTTCATTTGCTTCTTGAAACTTCTTCGGTTCTACCTGTGAAAGAAAACTTAAATGCATATTTTCGTTAGTAGTACCTCTTCTTGTTCTAATGCCGACTTGAGGATCTCCTATGATTTGATCAATAGGGTGGTCTCTCATATGTCTGAACTCAAGGTTCCTTGCATCAGTTTGAACATCTGGAGTATCATCAGCTACTTGAATGTCTTCTTCCACTTGTACTGGTTCTTCATCAATATGATCTTCTTCTTCATTTGTGATTGGGGAAGAGATCTTGACGAAGGTTTGAGCATCAACTTTGACTGGCTCATCTAAGCTAATATCTTGTGTCTTTGAACCTGCAACTTCAATAGAAGCACTAGAAGAGATGCCATGCAGCACGCTCGTTTCATCAAATACAACATTTATTGATTCCTCTACCACCAGAGTTTTCTTATTAAATATTCTATAAGCTTTACTATGGCTGCTATAGCCCACAAAAATACCCTCAAAACTCTTTTCGCTAAACTTGGTTTTGTAATGCTTTCCATTATTAAGTACAAAGCATTTGCAACCAAAGATTCTAAAATAAGAGATGGTTGGTCTCTTGCCTTTTAGTAGTTCATAAGGAGTCTTTTCATGGTTTTTGTTTATGAGTGCTCTGTTTTGCACGTGGCATGCAGTGTTGACGGCTTCAGCCCAAAGATATTCGGGTAGAGAAGTGTCACTCAACATTGTTCTGCAAGCCTCAATGAGTGTTTCTATTCCTTCTCTCAGCTACCCCATTTTGTTGTGGAGTTCGAGGTGAGGAAAACTCATGAAAGATACCTAGACTTTCACAAAAATCTGTTATAGCCCCAGATTCAAATTCTGTTCCATGGTCACTTCTGATTTTGACCACGGTGCATTCAAATTCGTTCTGGATTTGCTTGACAAACTTAGTAAAAATGGCAAATGTATCTGACTTGTGTTTAAGAAAGAATACCCATGTGAAACGTGAGTAATCATCTACAATAACTAACGTGAAAGACTTACCTCCTAAACTCCTAATTTGCAAAGGGCCAAACAAGTCCATATGAAGTAGATATAAGCACCTAGTTGAATCTTTACCTATAATGCTTTTAAAAGTAGCTCTTGTTTGCTTGCCTTTTACACATGCATGACAAGGTCTATCTTTAATGCACTTAATATTTGGAGCATCACGTACTAAGTTTTGTGAAAACAACTTACTTATTGTTTTGAAGTTTATATGTGCTAATCTCTTATGCCATTGATCAGTAAGAGATGCACTATCTTTTGCTAAAAGACATACTGGTGTAGAAGATGATAAACAAATAAAATTTAAACAGAAAATATTCCTATGACGAGTGCCTGATAAAATCGTTTCGGAATTCTCTGCCGACTTTATCAAACACTTGTCTTTACGAAAATCAACTATGTACCCTTTATCACAGAGCTGACTTATGCTTATCAGATTATGTTCCAATCCTTCCACATAAGCAACATCCGAAAAGGATACATTACCATTAGAGATCATACCATAGCCTTTTGTTATTCCTCTGTCAGATCCGCCAAATATAACTTTTGGGCCATTCTCAACAGGGATGAAATATTGCAAAAGGCTTCTTGTTCCGGTCATATGCCGAGAACATCCATTGTCCAAATACCAGATAGGATTTTTGATGGCCTTTGGACATACCTGCAAAAAAAAATTATTTTGCCTTAGGAGCCCAAACAACTTTGGGTCCTTGGTCCCTTGTTAGTTGAGTACCACGAGGATCATTAACATTGCGAGTGGTCTTTCTTGCATTGTTAATTTGTGGTCTCTTGGAATATGTGAAATTGAACCAACAGTCTACGGCAAAGTGACCTATTTTGCCGCAACACCAACTGTTAAACCTGTTGTACCTTCTCTTAATATTCTCCTGCTTAATTCTTTGAACATTGGTTTTGGCAGGAGCAATCCTTCTTGATGAGAATGTTTCATGAGTACAGCATACACAGGGTAATGCTTTCTCCTTTGGCTTAGGTACAATAGTCTTTATTATTGGTGCTTTATCAGCACTTGGACCATAAACATACGGACCATAGTCTTTCATAAGGTGCTTTGAAAGCACTTTGACCGAGGTATTGAGGGCGATCCCATCCCTTATAATCATTGACAGGCCTAAAATTAATTGGTCGTGTCAAATGACCATAAGAGCTTTCCATGTCATAAGCATTCGTGGGAAGTAGAACTTTCTTAAATTCCACTTGTTCTAGATGGGCTTTCCCTTTTTCCTTGATAGTAGCTTTCTTAGCATTCTTAGTTTTCTTCTTAGCAAGTGTGCCTATAGAAGAATTACTTGGCCCAGCCACATGACCTAAACCACTGCTACTTGCTTTAGCATAGAAAGTATCAATGATTGGAAGAATGGTTTTTGGTTGAGAAAACTTTTCAACTAGCTTCTTTTCAGCGGCTAGCTGTTCTTCCAAAACGTTGATAGAGTTCTCTCTCTGATTAAGGAGCTCATCTGAGCTTTTGATCTTGTCTTTCAAGATTTGGTTTTCCTCTTTGAGGGTGGAAAGTTGTTCAACTTCCTTTCTCAAATTAGTTTCCACTTCTTTGAGAGACATGATCTCCTTGGCCTGAATTTTGACTACCTTTCGGCATTTGTCAAAACTTTTAAGCATTTCAGTGTATTGGGCCATGAGGTTTGAGTCATCATCTGAAAGATAATCCTTTTGTTCATCCAAAGCAAATTCTGAATCAGATAAAATAGTGTTTGCGTTTACCTTCCCGGTGTATGGAGGTTCTTCTTCATCATCAGTCATAGCCATCAACCCGAAGTAGGCTTCTTCTTCACTACTTGATTTTTCCGAGTCACTGTCGCTTAAAGTTTTGTTCTTTTTAGCGACTAGACTCTTTTCAGTCTTCCTTTTTCCGTGAGTGGATTTCTTTTCTTCTTTTCTTCCACCCTCTTTCTTTTTATAAGGGCATTCAGCAATCATGTGCCCTGGCTTATTGCAGCAATAACAAACTATGTCAGAAGAAATATGTTTACCAGTTTTAGATTTATACCTGTCATGATTGCTAGAACTCTTTTTATGATGATCACCATCACGTCGAGACTGCCTATTTTCAGAGGAAAACTTGTTCTTCATGTGTCTTCTTTTGTTTAGCAGTTTCTTAAACTGACGGGAGATAAGAGAGAATTCCCCATCAGACATTTCTGAGCTGGAGGAGCCGGACTTAGATTCTTCTTCATCAGTGGATTCTTGTATTCTGATTTGAGACAAGGTTTTGCCTTTTCTAGAACTCTCAGCCTTCATAGCCAAGGTTCTTTCCTTGCTTGAAGCTCTATTCCCATCTTCTTCTGTTTTTCGAATGTTCATTTGTAGCTCGTGGGATAATAGTTTCCCAAACAGATTCTGAGGGTCTAGATTTGGTAACTTCCCAAATTCTCTGATTGCAACAATCTTGTTATCCCAATCTTTGGTTAGGGAACGCAGGAATTTATCATTCAGTTCACCATTTGAGAATTCCCGACCATAGTTTTTCAAGCCGTTTACAATTTTGAAGAATCTTTCATATGCATCGACAATGCACTCCTTTTTATTATGCTTGAAAGCCTCATATTCTTGATTCAAAAGAGATCTTCTATCATCCCTTACTTCTTCAGTACCTTCCATAAGAACTATTAAGGACGTCCACATTTTTTTTGCTGAATTACAGTGAATTAAATTTTGCAACATAGAATCATCCACTGCACTGGCAATGATGTTCTTTGCCTTTTTGTCCAAGGCAACGAGAGCGATCTCATCCTTTGTTAAGTCCATCATTTTCTTTGGTACTTGAACCGTATGATTGATTGTTGAGGCGGTCATTGGCACATGAGGTCCTTCTTCCACAACTTGGAAGATTCTTGGGTCTGCGGCTTCCATATAAAATCTGACTCTTTCTTTCCACATAGGAAAGTTAGCCTTTGTGCAAATTGGCAATTTCAACGAAGACGATTCCTTGCATTCACTACAACAAACTGCACCTGTTGTAAGGACAGAAATATAACTGAAACACAGTTTGTTACTAATAGTTATATTTAGTAACAATTTTTTGTTGTTGTTACAAAAAAATACTTTTTTGTAACGAATATTTTAAATTTTGTTACAATAATAATTAATTCGTTACTATAACTGTAAGTATTTGTAACAACACTAATGTTACGTTACAAATAGAAAACTTTTCTCACAATAAGTATGAATTGTAACCACATCATGAAAGTTTTTTGTGACAAAAACATTGTCCTTACTAATAGTAATATTTTATTATTAAAGTTTTGTTACAAAAAATATATCATATTTTATTTTCAATTTTTGAATAATTTTATTATCAAAGTTTTGAATTATTATTATTTTTTAAATAAAAATAAAAAATTGTATGCGCGCGACAGTACCCCGCCTCGATAGTTCTCTAACGCGACGACAGTACTCCTATAGCTCGCAAACATCCGTGCGCGGCTGTCGCAGATATGTGGTACTATTGCGATATGTATTTTTGCGCGTAAAGGGGTTTTTATAAATCTTTAACTTTTTATAAAAGTTTTTCTGCCTCTCTCACATGCAGCTCTATCTCTCTCTCACATGAATGAATGAAATATACGGATGAAAATTTCTCTCCATAAAATTTTGAACAAAACAAAAATAAAAATTAAAAAAATATTAAATGTAAAAATAAATGCAAATTAATATGACATTAATTTTTTAATATAATTTTGGAATTAAAATAAAATCACGCACAAGCCCGCGTGCACGCAAATGCACTCTCGTGCACGCAAATGCGCCCTCGCGCGCATGCAAATGCACTCTCGTGCTCACGCAAATGCTTTCTTATCTATTTAGACACAGACACATGCACACAGACAGACATGGACAACCAAACACACAAACATCCATTAGCGAGCTATAATAATGTCTTTCACGTACGGCCGCCGCCGTTGTCTCCCCTCTCTTCGACGGTCGTCGTCGCCGTCACCTCTCTCTTCCACGGCCGTCGTCATCGTCGTTACAATAAATATATTAAATTTTAAAATAAATGAAAACTTGTTACTATTTTTTTAATATAAATTCATAATAAAAATAAATATCATATATAATAATTTTAAATTTGTTAATGATTTCTTATCTATTTAGACATAAAATATAATAGTCAAATCGCTAAGTGTCTGTTCGGCGCGTGGGCATGTATTTGATTTATGTGAAATATATTAGTATTGAGGATTAGTAATTCAATTTTGACATTCAACGCGATTGAATTGACACGAATACATGCATTGAGGCCGAAGCCATGACTTTGACCTAAAAAAATGATATCACCAATTTTTACTTTCCCCATTGGTTTTTCGTAGAATCGAGCATTTTCGGCCGCATGCGTAATATTTGTCGACCGGACAGGTCTTTTTGTGCGTGCGGTTTTTTTTGGCCTGAGAGCGCGTTTTCCGTTGGGGCACATTTTTCTTGGAAGCACATTTGTAGCCCATGAAGCGCGTTTTTTCGCACCGGCGCGTGTTTTCGCTCGGGCGCGCATTTTTGGCCCCAGAGCATATTTTTTTGCACGAGCACGTGTTTTTCACTTGTGCGAGCTGGGCACGGGCGCTTCCTATGCACTATTAGTTGATCGAGCGTCTGAGAGCGGGAGAGTACAGTTTTGGCGGAGGTACCGTCATTGTTAGGATACTATCGCAACGGAGAGCATCGAGCATGGGCATAGTACGGAGAGCATCGAGCATGGGCATAAAAATTAATTGAATATTAATATTAATTTAATTTAATATAATAGTAATTAATATTAAATTCATTTCAATTATATATATAACTATTTATATATATAATAAATATTAATAATAAATAATAATAATAAATTTAATTATTTATAAACGTTTATAAAATTTTATATAATTCTTTATAAAACGGGTTTATAAAATATTTTTATAAAAATTCATATAAAGTTTTTATAAAAAATTTATATAAAGTTTTTATATAAAACGTTTTATATAAAGTTTCTTTATACAAAGTTCTTATAACACTTTATAAAAACGTTTATATAAAATATCGTAACATGATAATATCTAATGTAACTTTTAATTTTTACAACGACGTATTTTTTGTAGCGTAGTTAGTTTAAGAAAATTAAATAAGACTAAAGATTTTAATTTTTATAGCTTTTTTGGGAGAAACGCACATTTTTCTTACGGGTGCGCGAGAGATGACCCCCGTGTACTATCGCAAAAAAATTAATATAAAAACATATAAATTTAAAGTACGTAAACACATGTCATATCAATTGCTAGAAGATACGTATTTTAATAAAAATAAATGTAATGAAAACAATAAATACATGTCATATCGATTGATAAATAAACCACGCTGTTTAATAAGAATTACTTTTTAAATAAGATTATTAACTTTTTAAATAAGAATTAACTCTGCCCATTTTCGCGCTCTTGGATGCTCGATCAACTGACAGTGCACAGGAAGCTCATGTTCCCCGCACGATAGTACCCCCATCTCGACAGTGTCACAACGCGACAACACTCCTACAACTCGCAAACCCTCGCGTGCAACTGTCGGAGACTTGTGGTACTACAAAGACATAAGTATTTTCGCGCACGGGGGTTTGCAAGCTGCATGAGTGTTGTCGCGCTGGGGCACTATCGAGACAGGGGTAATGTCGCACATATACACACACAATCGCACACACGCACACACAAACGCATAACACAGACACACAAACAGAAATAAGCACACACTGACATAGCCACGCATACACACAAACACACAAACACATGCACACACATGCATAAAACACACATAGCTAGAGATCACACAGACACAGACACACACTCACGCAGACACAGATACAGACAGACACAGACACACAAACACAGACATAGACACGCAGACATAGACACAAACACACACACAGGCACACACACACACACACATAGCTGGAGATCACACAGAGACAGACAAAGACACAGACAGACGTAAACACACAGACACAGACACACAAATACAGACACAGACATAGACAAATACAGACACAGACATAGACAAATACAGACATAGACAAACACAGACAAACACACACTAACATACACTTACACGAACACACACATATAGACACACACACATACAAACACACACAGACAGACACACACAGACAGACAGAGACACACAGACACACAGACACACAGACACACACAGACACACAAACACATACATAGACAGACACAAACACACACACACACAGACACAGACACAGACACAGACACACAGACACAGACACACAGACACACAGACACACAGACACACAGACACACAGACACACAGACACACAGACACACACAGACACATAGACACACAGACACACACAAACACACAGACACACAGACACACAGACACACAGACACAGACACACACAGACAGACACAGACACAGACACACACAGACACAGACACACACAGACAGACACAGACACACACACACACACACACACACACACACACACACACACGCACGCACGCACGCACGCACACACGCACGCACACACGCACGCACACACGCATGCACACACACAGACAGACAGACAGACACACAGACAGACAGACAGACAGACACGCAGACAGACGCACAGACAGACAGACAGACAGACAGACAGACACACACACAGACACACAGACACACAGACAGACAGACACACAGACAGACAGACAGACACACAGACAGACACACAGACAGACAGACACAGACAGACACAGACAGACACAGACACACACAGACACAGACACACACAGACACACACAGACACACACACACACACACACACACACACACACACACACACACACACACACACACACACACACACACACACACACACACACACACACACACACACACACGCGCGCGCGCGGACGGACGACAATCAATCGGCGGGCTTCACCCGCATCCAAGCGAGCTTTGCCTTCTTCGGCGGGCTTTGCTTTATAAATGAATATTTATTATTAATTAAAAAATATTGGTGCGATGAAGGGGCTGTTTAGCACGACAATAACATATCTATAATTAAAAATGTATGAGTACGTTCGTGCGCTCAAGCAAAAAATTCGACTTTGATTTTCGCAAGTGAAAAATTTTGACGTCGCGATTTAGGTCACAGCTGATCAACTCCAGCGACGAGCCAACGAAGAATGAAATGAAGTTTCAGGTACATCACTCCAGCTTTAATTATATTTAATTATTTATACTTAAAAATATAATGCTGCATATTTTTCTCCTCTAATATTTCTCCAAACATATTTAATATTTCATTTTCCCTCCTTTTTTCCCTTTTCCCTGCACTTGTGCTTCGCCATTTTTTTCATTTTTCCCTCCACTTATTCTTTTCGTCGATCCATGCCCTAAAATTCCGCCCGCACCTCTTCCTCCCTCCCTCATCCATCCGACTCAGCTCCTCGCCGTCTCTTCTACGATCGACGCCACCATCACTGGTAAGACGCTGCTACTCCCTTATCGTCCATCTCCGTCACTTATGTATTTCTCAATCCCCCTTTCTCTTCGTTGAAGCTACTTGGATCCTCGATGCC
Organism: Dactylorhiza incarnata; assembly: GCA_033032865.1. NCBI lineage: Eukaryota > Viridiplantae > Streptophyta > Magnoliopsida > Asparagales > Orchidaceae > Dactylorhiza > Dactylorhiza incarnata. The sequence goes on from JAWHQI010001398.1 coordinate 61,299, forward strand.
CTAAAATCCCGCTGCCAATCGTCTCTCTCTCACTACTTGGTTTGATTTGGTGAATCTGCCCACGACCCCATCCCGTCCTCCTCTACTCGCGCGAAGACGACGCATGCGCCATTGCGCCTCTCCATTCTCTGGTGAGACACGATCTCCTTCCTCCGGACCTTCTTCTCTGACGACGACAACAACCCTTCTTCTCTCCGGCGGCCGGAAGGTGTGTTTTTCTGGGTTTTTTTTTCATCTTCCTTAATGTCGTGACTAAGAAGCTGGTGTGATGGGTTTTTGAAGGTTTTTTGCTTGGATTTCGAGATTTAGCAGTTGATTTGCTTGTTGTATGAATTTTTTTAGGCATTTTGTTATGATTTGGGATTTTGGTTTTTCTAGTGTTTTGTGAATTTATTGGTTGGGTTTTGTGGGTTTTTTAGATTCCTAATGGAGGTATTGTATATGTATTCACAGTGATGAATTTGTTTAGATTTTAATTGGAGGCTTTAGGTATTATGTGTGTTTCATTGTGATGTTCATGATATTGTGTTATATGTATGTATGCGTGCTTATGTGTATTTGTTTGTGTGCACTTTATGTATGTGATGCTTTTGTGTGATTTGTGTATGTTCTTATGTTTATGTGTGCTTATGTGTGGATGAAATTGTGTGTATATGTGTATGTGTTTTGTGTTGGTATGGTATGTGATTTGTGTATGCCCTTATGTTTGTGTGCCCTAGAATTTATCCAATCACAGTTTCAGCGTTTATGTTCTAACTTTGATATTCTTCATTAGTAGTATCAAGATTTCACAGAACTCAAGAATCACCATCTATTTTATGATGCAAAAGTACTTATTTTTCATATGAATGTTCTAACTTTGATATGCTTTATAAGGTTGAGGTTATAATTTGGAGGATGGAATAACAATGTGGGTATTTCACGTCGAGCTTTGTTTTGACAATAAATAAGGGCTCAAGGAAGGATTCTAACCAAGCAATCTCCATCTTCATGCTTAGAAATCTATAGAGAAAAATATATAACATAAAGGTAAAAAAATTATAATGAGTTTATGTGGGTTAGACTCGGGCATAGTTCAAATTTGGATAATGTTTACCCAATGTAAACAAATTATTTCATCTTAGTTGAACCAAACTATTTCAAATTTGGATAATGTTTACCCAATGTAAAAAAATGTGATTGGATAAAGATTGGACATATGATAGTTAGGTTAAGTTAATATGAGATTGACCTGACCAACTGATTGAACTATGTTGTGGTTTTTTTAATCTGTAATGTTAATTTGAAAATTAAGAATATGACTATCACGTAGATGTGGTTTTGTTTTCTTGGAATTTTCCCTTGGCCTCTGTTTGCAGTCGACACTTGATCTTACCCAGGAAATATCAGTTTATACTTGAGGATACAATGTACTAACTAATTCAATGTTCTTCGGTTTGTCTATCTTAAGTTCTAAAAACATTTGACCACTATAGTTATGTTTTTCCCCTATGTATCTATTAGCTTCCTTATTCAAAGCTGGACTCCAAGGCTATTGGCATCAAGGATGGAGTGATTTTTCTTACTTATAACAGCCTCATTGCATCATCGGAGAAAGGTCGTTCCCGCTTACAGCAGCTGCTGGGATCTGATTTTGATTGTCTTATAGTGTTTGATGAGGTACGCTCCACATAAGCATATAAACATAATGCACACTCCCATAGACACAAGCTTGTATGAATTTTCCAACTTATTATGATTCTTAGTTCTTGTAGATCAATAGAGAAGGTTGAGTGACACTGCACAGATGTTTGGACTTGCTTTTCAACCTTTTGATACTTTTTTTTTCAATCTGAGAATACATGACAGTGTCACAAGGCAAAAAATTTAATTCCAGAAGCAGGAGGACAGGCAACTCGGACAGGGGAAGCAGTACTCGAGATACAGGTGGATTCATTAAGCTTAATTTACAAATCACTTCTTTAATTCTTTGGTGATGAGGTATCAGATGATACAAAAACATTCATATATGTTTGCTTCCAGTTCAGCTTGACCAAATTTTCTGTTTGAAAATTAGTTGGACACCTGTTGTGTTATCCTATTGCTTACTGGTAAAATCTTGCATGCTGAATTATAATTTCTTGATGATTTTGCATCATGATGCCAATCCAGATTAATAACGAGTTAATAATAATTGAAGGGGGGACAATGGTCAGGGAGGCGACATAGGTCGAGCGGCGACATTGATCTGGGGGCGATAGGTGTAATGAATGTGTAGCAATCCAAGTTTATTGATAGTATTAGCTCCAATAACTTGAAGCCCTTTATATTTTTTTTGAGGTTGTGCTAAAAAAATACTCAAATCAAAAGTAGAAATATTAGCTGAAGCACTATATTTGTTAGAGTCTCTTTTAGCTAAAGTTATTTCCAGTGATTTTTATGGCAGAGTACAAAGGGTACTGATTAAATATGCAGAAAAGTTTATATGTAGAAAATTAAGATTAGGTGAATAGGTAAATTTCTTCGTCATAAAAGATCAGTGATTCAAATACAGAAAACATTCTAAACATAGCAGAAATGATCAGGAAAATAATATAAGGTAGAAAGTCTAAACAATAGAATAATAGTGAGTAAATGATTGTGTGAGTAGCAGAAATTAGGAAAATGATTGTGCGAGTAGCAGAAATCAGATTTATGCTTTGTTGGTCAACTCATAGCCCAACACTTTGTGCCTCTCTGATACCAATCAGATTTCCAATCAGATTTAAATTCAGTTGATTGCTGTGAAGAATAAGAAATCTAAATCAGATTGTTGTGAAGAGTAAGATCTCTATTACATTTCTCACTATTTTACACATGAAAAAAAGCTGCATTTATCTTATAATGACATGGCTGACACACTTTTGCATCACATGGCTGATTAATTTGCAAATAATTACGAAGTGCAGTTTTTAAACTGCTGCATTCATACAGTTAGTATGATTAATTTACAGAAACTTTGGAGCTTTCCGGAATATCTCTACTGCACAGAAACCTGAAGGAAGGTGTTGTGGATATCATAAAATTTTTTGAAAGGCTGAAATTTTAACAGTGTGTCTCAATTTTAGAATCTAACAGAGCTTCTAAGTGCAGAATGAAGCTTACAACATGCAGTTTATGGATGATATTTTAACAGAGTTTTCAGAAAGATGATTATGGAGCACACAGACAATGCACCTTCCTTCAGCTCGCAGCAACGGTGGAGCTTTCCGGAATCTCTCTACTGCACAGAAACCTGAACGAAGGTGTTGAGGAGGAGCACTTGAGGATAACCTGAAACAGGGAGAGTGGGAGACTGTAAAGAAATGGTAGCTGAGCGCTGCATTTCGTCAAACAGCTTCTCGGCATCCTCCTTCAGCCATTTGTTTGCCTTCATCGGCCATTTGTTTAACATGGATTCATCATTTTGTAAGAAATTGTTATCAATTTTATCATGTATAATTAATCAAATTAAGTATAGTTTGTGCTCAATTATATCAATTTTATCTTACACTATGTTAGGTTGTCTTTTATAAAAAAAAATTCAAAATTGTACTAGTTAGCATTCAACATGTGACATCTTTAAATCCACGAGGGCGGCGACTGTCTCAGAATCGCCTTTTAAAAACATTGTATCAAAATCAAAAGTAAATGAATGTGGGTGATGAATTGCTTATGCTTTCTGCAGATGGAACAGGTGGGTGTCATCCCTAACCCCTCCAAAGAGCAGCTAATTGATGTGGTTCAGAGGCATTTCATGTCCCAGGTATTTCCTTACCCAAAGCTCATTCCTTTCGCATCCCTCTGAACCAACTAACCTCTCCAGTTTCTCGCCCTCCATGCAAAACTATAGCAATTGGACGAGTTGCAGGTAATCTCCGTGTTCGTCCAGGCCGCGAAAAGGCTCAAATCCGTCTGCAACTGAAGCGGAAAATGTTCCGGCGTCCGAGAATCCTGCCGGCGTCTATGATGAGCTCACTAACTCATTGTTGTAATCTGATATTATGTTTCATGTACCATATGTATCCTCTCGGTTTGGGTTGCTGGAACTGGTTAAGTGACTTGGGTTTTCAACAAACAGGTTGCAAAAAACGCCATTAGCGTAGATTGTATGTTTGGCAAGACAAAGGTTATGACCGCTGCCAAGAAATTGATGATGATCAAAGAGACGTGTACATGCATGTAAGGATTTTCCCCATTATCTATCTCCATGAGCTGTCTTCATGTACATTTGTTATATTTTTTTTATTAAAATATTGAAATCAAGAAATAATTTGTACACAGGAAGAAATTAAGAAATACTTTTTAAACATGTGTGTGTGCATGTGCAGTTTGGGCAAACTGCATGTGCAGTTTGGGCAAACTGCATGTGCAGTTTGGGCAAACTGTTGCATGTGCAGTTTGGGCAAACTGTTGCATGTGCAGTTTGGGCAAACTGTTGCATGTGCAGTTTGGGAAAATTGCAGCTAAGTGTATGTGTCAGTGTGTGAGTGTGTGTGTGTGTGTGTGTTGTTTTTAAGAGCTGTGTAGTAAAGGGAGTAAAATGTTAAGTGCAGTGAAGTGTGTGTGTGTGGTATTTTTAAGAGTTGTGCAGTGAAGTGTGTGTGATGTTAAGTGAATTGAAATGTCTGTGTGTATGTGTGCTATTTTAAGAGTTGTGTATGTGTGTGTGATGTTAAGTGCAGCGTGTGTGCTTTTTTATGAGTTTTGTATGTGCGCGTGTGTTGTTAAGTGCCGTGAAATGTGTGCATGTGTGTGCTGTTTTAAGAGTTGTGCAGTGAAGTGTGTGCGATCAATGTTAAGTGCAGTAAACTGTGTGTGTGCGGTACATTTTAAAGAGTTGTGTAGTGAAGTGTGTGATTTTAAGTGCAGTGAAGTGTCATTAACAGGTGATCTTAATTTCAGAACATTACAACTAAACAGTGAACTCCCTCATGACCTTAATTTCAGTGTGAACTAAACAACGGGCGGCAAGTGTGTGTTTTATTGTACGCTTGTTTAATGGGGTGTGTATGTATTATGTATGTATGAATGTGAGTTTGTATAGATGTTTCTGCTCTCATTCATTTGTAGGGTGATCTTAATTGCTCTCTTTTATTTGTAGGGTGCTCGAGCATTGACCGACAAGTGACGAAAGATTCATTAGTCAGAAAGTGATGGACGATTCATTTTTCGAAAAATGACGGAAGATTTACTAGAAACATGTTGATCTTGTAATGTAATATTGTATTATTTTAGAAGAGATAATAATAACTTGTACTCTATGTAATACTTTTTGGTGTAAATAAATACATGTTGATCTTGTTATGAAATATTAAATATATTTGTGTTTTCAAGATTATTATTTGTAATAAAATCTCAGGTACACAAAAAATAGAAATGTAATATTTTTGATATATAAATGAATTGGCTGTAGTAAGAAGAATGAAAAACAAATGTAACGATTTTTTTGTTACTATTGTTTAATCTATTGTAACGAAATAATGTTTATTATACTTTATTGTAACGAAGTTATTTTATTTTTAGTGAGGAAAATTAAAACATTTGTAACGAAATAGTTTTAATCATAACTATTTTTTTGTGAGGAAAAAATAACATTCGTAATGAAATAATATTTATTGTGACCAATTTATTGTGAGGAAGAATCTTTTTTTGGTGAGAAAGTATCATTTGTTACAATTACTTTATTTGTAACGACATGCATACATTCGTTACAAGAACCTTTAGCGTCGAGCTTTAGAGGAGGACCGTTACTTAAAGTTTTTTTCGTTACCAAGAGTTTTTGTAACGAATTTTGGCACTTATTGTAACGAATTAGGTCCTTACTATAAGTGCAGTTTTTTGTAGTGATTTTTCCATGATTTGAAGGCAATTAGAATGAAAAGATCTTGTTCAAGGTGTTAACCTTTTAAGAACAACGACCCTCTGATACCAATTGAAATATCTAGTTGCCAACCAAAATCATCTAGAGGGGGGTGAATAGGTGATAACAGCGTCTTTTGCGGAATAGAAAATCTTGAAAATAAAGAACGCATAAAATGCAAACCACAACCACAGACGACAAAGAAATTTATAGTGGTTCCCCGATCTTGGGTACTCCAATTGCCGGCCTCGCCAATCTAGCACCACAGCTAGATTTGACTACTTCACTAAATCTCGGATCAAGAACGATCCTACAAATCTCAGAGTCAAAACTCTTACAACT
>JAWHQI010001398.1:75000-82083 GCA_033032865.1 Dactylorhiza incarnata
AAATCAGCCGGCCCAACAACTCAAGTCAATAGCAACTCCGTGGCCGTTTGCAGTCTGGGGAATGGATTTGATTGGGCCTTTCCCTATGGCCAGTGGGCAGCGGCGATATATTATAGTCATGATTGACTATTTCAGCAAATGGATAGAGGCAAAAGCATTGGCCAAAATTACCACTCAAGCCGTGAAAAATTTTATTTGGGGTGAGATAGTATGTCGACACGGAATTCCAATGGCAATCATCACGGATAATGGTCCTCAGTTCAACAATTCAACTCTTATTAGTTTCTGCAAGCAAATTGGCATTGAGCTACGTTTCGCTTCCGTACATCACCCTAGAAGCAATGGGCAGGTAGAAGCTGCCAACAAACTCATCAAAAATCTCTTAAAAAAGAAGGTAGAAAATGTCAGAGGCAACTGGGCAGAACAACTACCTTCCGTCTTATGGGCCTTGAGGACAACTCTGAGTTCTGCTACTGGGGAAACTCCGTTCAAATTATCACACGGTTCCGAAGCTCTTATTCCGGTGGAGTTTGAAGTAAAAAGCCCAAGAGTATTATTGGCACAACAAAATCAAATTGATTGGATGGAAGGAAATGATGAAGAGTTAAAATGCAGCCTTGATTTGATTGAGTAATTGAGAGATACTGCAATCATCAGACAAGAAGAGGTGAAAAGAATAATGGCGAGGCTGTTCAATAAAAATGTAAGAACCAAAGAATTTGCTGTTGGAGATCTAGTCTTGAAGAAGGTAGATGCAGCAGCAAGAGCTGGTTCAGTTGGAAAGCTTAAACCAAATTGGGCAGGGCCGTTCGTGGTAAAGAAAGTGCTTAAAAACGGTGCTTACCATCTCCAAACTTATGAAGGAGAAGAGCTGCCTCATTCATGGAGCGGAGATGATCTCAAGCTTTTCTTCTCTTAAATGTTCGTATCTGATTCATTCATTCCTTTTTCCTCACTTTTCTTCTCTTGAACTATCACGCAGGTATTATCAAGCATTCGCAATGCAACTGATGGATAACAGATTTTAAAAAATAAGTTGATCTTTGAAAAGCCAAAAACCTGTCAAGTGAGATATCGACGGATCCTACTATCTTCCCCATTGACTTGTTAGCTCGACGTGTAATTCTTCCAGGACCACAAATGTCGGGGAGATTTCGAATCTGTGTAGCAGTAGCTCGCCAAGCTCGAGTGGTGGAAGTTTAGGATATCGGGTCCTTGCTGACATCTGGCACACCTCAGCGTTTCAAGGAGGTCTAGGTGGCTGGCTCAGCTCTGTCATGCATTGAAAAGGACATTGTTACAATCTTAATGATCTTTCAGGGAAAGCAATGTCGGTGTAGCCTCCGCGGCATGACCACACCTGCCCTAGCGATCATTTTGGTCTGTAACTCTCGAATACTCGTTGAAGCGTGGTTGGGTAAGGGGCCGGCCAGGAACATCTATAACCGTCACCTGAACCTTAGATTGGCAAATTTGCACCAAACTCAGTAGTCCTTTAAGAAAAACAATGTCGGTATAGCCTCATCGGTATGACCACACCGACCCTGCGAACTATTTTGAAATTCCCCTTTTTCTACAATCTCATTTACTTCATAATATTGAGATCGGGTGGTCAGATCTTATGAGACCACATACTTTCCTCCCTTCAAAGGGTGATCGACATCATTCATGGTTAATGGCTTGATCTTCTCAAGGATCTGAATAAAAGTGATCGCCAGTATCAGTGTTTCATGATCGCTAGGCGAGATTTTCTGAAGAGGCTTGGTTTTCAGAAATGGTATGAAGAGATCTTGGTTGTTTGTGGTCGCTAGCTCGATTTTCTCTAGGACTTGGAAGTAATTGTCGGCCTTGGTCTTCAAAGATTGTTAGAAGAAGTCTAAAGTTGCTTTTGATCATCGGCTTCATTTTCTCCAGGATTGGGCAGAAGTGATCGACAGGCAAGGCTTTTTCAAAGAAGATTGGAATCGTTATTCAGAAATCTCTTAAATTGTCTTAATAGCGATCGGTCTGATCATATTGAGATCGCGATCTAAATTGTTCTTATTCAAAGATTACATGAAAGTGCTCATGATCCTTCAAATCCCTATCACTTGATGGTTGGGTCTTTTCCTCAAAATGGCGGTCTGAGTATTGTTTAGATCGCCGCAACAATATTCATAAAGATTTATTATCAAGTTCTAATCTCCTTATAGGTGGTCCGATTATTCGAGATCGTAGAATTATCCTTTTTTATACAGTTATGGATTTGTCAATTTTCTAATCTCCATAAACTAGAAAATGCTGAAACCTAAAGCATTGAGATCGAATGCTAAATCTATTACGCTGTGATCGCATATGATAGAAGTCGTGATCGATTTGCATGAATAATATAGCAACAACAAATACATAAAAGAATCATTCATGAACAAAATAACTTTCCATTTATCTCAAAAATTGCAATATCAGGCGCGGTCATTAACCGGCAATTACATCATCTGTTGGGAAAGGGTAAGTCTAGTTCTTCTGCTTCTTTTTTCGCGGAGACCGCTCCTCTGAAGAAGAAGTTGAACTCTCCGAGGACTCACTTTCACTATCAGTCTCCCTCGATCCAGAATCTGAGGCCGCTGCTGAGCTCATTTCCTCGCCAAGAAAAACACTTCCACTAGGGGAAGCGTGATCGTCTTGACTTCCAACGATCTCGACAGATTCATCTTCAATGGTCTCAGCAGTCTTCGTTTCCTTAGCTTTTTTCTTTTCTGCCTCCTCGATCATTTCTGCGATCTCAGGAAAGAGATCGGCAAAAGTCGTATCCCGAAAATCAGCAGTAAGGCCATCTTTTTCACGAAGAATAGCAATTGTTTTGTTCGATGCATCCCTGACATGGGTATATATGGATCTGAGATAATCGGGGTTATGGATATCATATGCGGTCTTCTTGAAATTCTGCAAAAGAAATGTATCAGATCGAAGCGGTCAAGGTAAGATAATATTTAAAGATCGCATTTTCTTTGAATGCTTACATCAAATGATCCTGCAGACGCTCCGCGTGCTGCAAAGATGCGCGAAGAGATCGCCCCATGTGGTGGTTCAAAACCGTGCTTCGGGCGGTCACCTGAGCGCATACATCAGGGAGATCGTCGGTCCCGATCCTCATTGCTTCATTAGCATTCTTTTTTCCATATAGGGCAGAGGTGACCGCGAAGGCATGATTCGAAAACCTCCCTCCCCAAAAAGGAAGATCAGTTGACACCTTCAGAGACTTTCCGGTCTCACCCCATCTTAGTAGAGATTTTCCTTTGATATCCTTTACTTTCTTTCCAAAACCCAATAAGGGAAATGGTCCCTCCTCCAGATCGCCCTCCTCGTCGATCTCCTTCGCTTTCCTCTGGCGATCTTGCTTCAGACGCTTTTCACGCTGGGTAAGTACTTCACCACTCGGCGTCACTGGGTCGACTTTTGGGATCGCGAATCCGGCTGTAAGAGGAAAATAGGTAAGAAGTTTCCAAATTCTATTAGAGAGACCACTAGGAATCATAGGAAATTATAGCTTACTTTCTCCCGGTAAGACCGCAGCAACATCGGGCCAGATCGCCAGGTAATGATTCAGGTCGAATCGTTTCCCCGCCAGCCATTCCCAAACTGCAAGTTCTTCCTCCGAAACAAAATTTTCTTTTCTAAATATTTTCTCTGCTCGCGGAGAGGGACGGCTGGCGAGACCGCTGAGATCGCCTTCAAAGATTAGATACCTCTCAGTCTAGAGAGAGATTTTATTTGGAAGATTTAAAACTTTATTCCATTACCACTGAGATACAATAATCCTTTGAACACTTCTTTATTCTGACCTTCTTTTAAAACCATGACAGAAAATGTGCCTCGGAAAATCGACATTGTGAATTTTAACTTCACCGATCTCAAGTAATTAATAAAGACACTCATCAGACCGATCGAGTTCGGCGGGATCTGGGCAAGAACGAGACCGTAATAATTCATCACTTCTAACATTTCCCAAGGGATGGGAATTTGAAGACCATAAGCGAAGTGATCAATCGGGATGACATATTTATCTTCATCACAGAGTTCAAGCCTTCATCTTCGAATGGAATTCTGATCGTAATCCCGTCGTCGATCTCATATTTTTCAATAAAGGAAGAGTATTCTTTCTCCGAAATTTGACCATACTTGTGATCGGAGTTCAAAAAGACCTCAGCAGCTTTGGAACGCGCGGACACCATTTTGTGAGATCGCAGGGGTCAGTAAATTAAAGAAAACTCAAGAAGAATAAAATAATGGTCCGGGAGAGCAGCTATTTATAGAAGGAAGAAGATGATTATGCAATGATTATACTTCTTGAGATCGCCCTGCAGATAGATCAGACCGCCAAAAGCTATATAGGCTCGAAAAATAACAAACGCGCATAAAATTCTCCTCAGATAGATCGCATAATTCTTAGTTTTTTAGGAGTCACCAAACAGCTCGCATACAGATCGCAATATACATAATCCACAATACAAACACTATTTAATGAAATTGCATTCATAAAAGCCATACCGAAAAATGAGTATCATAACGATTAAGATAATACCACAAAGCAAGATTAAATATATCTTACAGACCAGAAATCAACTAAGCAGTGTTTTTAAAGAGATCGCTAAATGAAAGAAAAAAAGGGGCTGCGATCTCATCGCCTCTGATCCTTTCTCCTTCCAACGAATGCCGCCAAATCCTGCATCTCGTTGACCGCAGTCCAAGCAGATGCTAGGCTGTGATTGGCAACCATGGCAGCCCTATGAATCTTAGACATTTCGCGGTCAACTTGCTCCATAGGGATTACCAACGATTTCCGCCGATCTCTTTTCCACAAGACCGCTGGAAGAGCCCGCCTTCATCGACATTTGAGGCCCCCCCCGAAGAGTGGCGACCTCAGCAGCAAGTGCCGCGGCCTTCCCTCTGTAATATTCGGCGTCCTTTTCGGCTTTCCGAAGTTTTTCTTCAAACTCGCCTCGAACCTGCTTTTGTTTGACTTCAAAGCTTGAAAGAATTTGCTTCTCCTTAGCTTCAAAATTCGCGGTCTGGATTCGGAGGCGATCTTCTAGCATCCTCTCGCGATCTCGCATGATCCTCATGTCATCAAGCATCGGCTTAAGGAGATCGGCGAACTCTGGAGGAATTGAAACTTTTCTTGGTATCTCACCTTCTTCAGAAGCTGAGCTCACAATTTCATCTACAATCAGGAGAGAAAACAGTCAAAAATAATCAGCATTTATTATCAAGATGAAAGTAAGGATTTCGTGTGAAATACTTGACAGTGTAGAAAGACCGCAGTCAAGTAAGTTCTTTTCAGCATCTTTTGAGACCGCAGCATTGGCGGTCAACAAAAGGCGGTCAGATCCCCTTAGGCATTCTAAATTGATTTTTTCTAATTGTCTTTTTCGCGACCGCTCGCCTTCTTTTCTTCTTCTTTTTAATTCAGCATTACTAACAAGAATGTCATCAGTTTCGATAATGACAATCTCAGGTCGCTTTCCAGGAGACGCAGGGCGGAAAGCAAGTTTTGGAAGTGAACCAATCGGTCTCGCGACCATCTTCGCCTTACCAGCCTTAATTAAGTCTAACGCAAGCTGCGCGGTCTGCCGCCTCCGCATCCAGCTCTTTTCCCACTTCTAACAAAGCATCGCCGTGATCATTAGACGCAGCGGTCTCATTTTTCTCCTTTCCTTTTTTGACCGAGACCGCCTCTCCAGCGATTCTCTTTTTCTCTTCTTTCTTCTTCTTCTTTTTCTCCTTATCCTTCTTCTTCCCAGCAGCTAGAACTTCCTCTATTTCTTTCCTTTCTTTCTCCGCGGCCATAGAAATCTTTTCTTTTTCTTTTCTCTCCCTCTCTGCTTTGGCGATCTCCTCCTGCTTTCTTTTCTCTTCTTCTCTCTTCTTTAAACTCTCAGTGATTGACGCAAGCCTGGCGATCTCATCCTCTTTTACTTTTCTTTCTTCTTCCTTTCTCCTCTCTTCTTCCTCTTCTTTCTTCTTTCTTTCTTCTTCCTTTCTCCTCTCTTCTTCCTCTTCTTTCTTCTTTCTCTCTTCTTCTTTTCTTTTTTCTTCAGCAGCTTCTTCCTCGGCGATCACTCTAAGTCGTTCAACTTCAAAAGGATCCATTGACTGAAATAATCAAGGAAAAAATTAATAGAAGTCAATTTTGAAATAGTACAAAATTTGAAGTTTGATCGCTTACGCTTGAAAGATTCTCAACAGGGTTATCCTCAGAAAGATAAGTCTGAAGATCGATGTCACCAGCGGTCATAATTTGTCCAGTTTTCACCCTCTTAGCGGTACGATCAGGAGAACTAGCTTCTTTTCTTTTTAAGTCTCTAGCGGCTTTTTCTTTATCAGCGATCTGGCTTCTAAGATTCTCAACTATAGCCTTCACCTGCAGCATGGCAGCCTTGATCGATTCTACAGAAGCGGTCTCTCTAGAACAATCGGCAGGTTGATCGACCACTTCCGGGGTCGTCTTAGCAACAGCTTCTGCGACCGTTAAATCAACAAGAGCCTTAGAAGCAGGATCATCTTTTTTCTTTAAACTCTTGATCGATTTCTCCTTGCTGGAATTAACGGTCTTCTTCGAAATAACTTTCTTTGTTTTCATCAAGTCCAAAGCATCCATCTCAAAGGAAAAATTCTTTCACGATCTCAGTAAACAGCGACCGCATCAAGGATCAGGATCTCTCATGCTGTGGAATCTGAAAATCTGAGGCGGTATTTATAGCTCAAGCCGCATTTATGATAGTCGCGGTCTCGACGGTCAAACTTTACATTTTCGAAGTTCCAGCATAACTTAAAAATGTGCGGGGATTATGTTTGCCCGGAAAGTCCGCGATCTAATCTTTACAATGTAAAATGGCGGTCTCAGCGGTCTTCGGGTTTTGTGATCGCACAGATCGCCAGCCTTCAGCCTGATCTGGTTTCCTATGCTCCAAGCAGCTGAAGTCATTCGAGACCGCCAGTCCGAGAGGTCTGGGCTTTTTTCCTGTTTTTTACTATTCGCACCCCATTTCACTACCCCGGCTCTCCTGTACCCCGGGCAGCCCGTAGTTTTTCAGTTCTGCCCTT
>JAWHQI010001399.1:0-57500 GCA_033032865.1 Dactylorhiza incarnata
AAATTGTTTACCTACAACTACAACAACCTCATTTTTGTTATAGTTGTCGTGCTAGATTATTTGATGGTGAAACCTCTACGCTGTGTTGCAACAATGGAAGAGTGCAGATTCCAGCTATACCTGCTCCAAATGAGCTATACGCTCTGTTTGTCCGTGATTCTGATGAATGCCGCAATTTTAAGAGATATATTCGCTCATATAATCATGTGTTTTCTTTTACTTCTATGGGTGTTAAGTTGGATAGGGCATTAACAGCTGATCAACACGTCATTTACACATTTCGAGCTCATGGAGCAATATATCATCGAATTGGTTCTCTTTTGCCCGCTCCTCACGCAAGACCTAGATATCTACAATTATATATATATGATACGGAACATGAGATAGATCACCGCCTACAAGAAAGCACAGAGCTGGTCCGTGAACTGGTCGAAAAAATAACAACAATTTTGAACGCATACAATCCTTTTGTGTTAATGTTCCGCCAGCTGGCACAACGACACGATGTTAACAAATGCAGATTAGTAATTAGAGAAAGACCTGCTACTCAACACCAATATATATTACCAACATCACAGGTTGCTGCTATTATTGTTGGCGCTGAAGAATATCTTGAATCCAATGAACGCAACACAATTGTTGAAACGGTCGAAGGTGAATTAGTTACTGTTCCAGAATTTACTGGTTATTATGATCCACTTCAATATCCGTTACTCCACCCATATGGGACATATGGTTGGTTGTCTGAGTATAAAGGATTCAATAATCGTCGCGTTAGCTGCTGTGACTATTACTCATACATACTTCAGGTTTCTAGATAAATATTACATTGCGCGTGTTGTGCTTCTTGCTCTCAGCCCATATTTTATTTTATATTCGTTCTCTTGCAGGATCGCCGACCGGATTTATCCTTGCCATTGCACGGTTGTCGTTTGCTGCAACAATACGTAGTTGACAATTATATTAAGATTGAAACTCAAAAACTGCGTTGGATTAAAAAAAACCAGAAGAATATCCGTGCTGAACTGTACAGCGGCTTGCAGGACTGCCTTAATGCTGGAGAAAATAGTGGAGGTGTGTTCACTGTGGATCCATATACGCTTTTGATTCTATGATCTCATACTGATCTAGACTCTTACAATTTATCATTCTCTTGCAACCAATGTTGGTCATCGTGTCATATTGCCATCATCTTTTATTGGAAGCCCTCGCGACATGTACCAACGTTATCAGGATGCAATGGCGGTTGTCCAGCGTTATGGCAGACCAGATATATTTTTAACAATGACGTGCAACTCTTCTTGGCCGGAAATCACCGAGAAACTTTATCCAGGGCAGACCTCTCAGGACCGTCCTGATTTAGTCGCTCGAATGTTCCACGCTAAATATGCAAAGTTAAAGCATGATATTTTCCATAAACATGTTCTTGGTAGAACAATTAGCCATGTCCACGTAATCGAGTTCCAAAAAAGAGGTTTACCGCATGTTCATATGCTAATTATTTTCGACGCGCATGATAAAATGAATACTCTGGATGAATATGATAAGATTGTTAGAGCCGAGCTTCCTCAGGTCGAACATGAACCCGAATTATACAACGTTGTTGTGCGTCATATGATTCATGGCCCGTGTGCACACGTAAACCGTCATGCCCCTTGCATGAAGCACGGCGACTGCAAAAAAGGTTACCCAAAAAATTTTTCTGCGCATACGCTGCAGGGAGCAGACTCCTACCCGATTTATCGAAGCCGTGATAATGGAAGATCATTTACGCTCCAGCGTGCCCAAGATTTTGTTATTGACAATAGGTGGGTTGTTCCTTACAACCCATGGCTTTTGTTGAAGTACGACTGTCATATTAATGTCGAGATTTGCAGCAGTATTAAAAGTATAAAATATTTATATAAATACATTCACAAAGGCCCTGATGCCATTGCGTTCCAAGTTCAGCCTCTTCAAGATCAGAATGAAGTATCTGAGCACGTAAATGAGCGGTGGATATGTCCACAGGAAGCATTTTGGAAAATATTTAAATTTACTATGTACCAGACATATCCTTCGGTTATCCGTTTGTAGATACACTTGCCTGATAAGCATCAAGTTCAGTTTCGCACTACTGACTTAGTGAAAAATGTTCTAGCGAATGAGCGGAATTCCAGGACAATGTTAACCGAATTTTTCAATATTTGTGATGTTCAGGAAGAAGCGCGCAATTATTTGTACATCGATTTTCCTAAACACTATACATGGAATTTAACTTCTAGAACTTGGCACGTGCGAAGACGTCGGCAAAAAGTTGTTGGATGAATTTACTCTGTACATTCTTCCGATGGCGAAAGATTTTATTTACGCATGCTTCTAAATCACATTCGGGGCCCAAGATCTTTTGATCATCTTCTGACAGTTGGTTCAACTTTCCATTCAACGTTTAAAGAAGCTGCTGAACACTATGGTCTATTGGAACGAGACAACAGTTTACATTACTGCATGCGCGAGGCTAGACAATTTCAAATGCCTGCAGCACTTCGGACTTTGTTTACTACAATTCTGTTATACTGCAACCCTATAGATGTTAGACAGTTGTGGAATGACAATTACACCGCGATGACTGAAGATTTTTGTTGCCAATGCTTCCATTAGCGAGTTATATGTCATGAACAAGCTTCTTCACGAGCTCGATTACACTCTACAACAACATAACAAAAGCATCACACAATTTAACATCCCTCAAATGTCTGCCATCTTTACAGATATGCCCAACTTCTCTGGCTTAGTTGAAGATGAGCTCTCAATACCTATCTCATATATGGATCTGAACTCTGTTTCATCTTTGAATCCCAGCCAAAGTTATGCCTTCTGTACTATTGTTGAAACAATCACGCGGCGACAGAGTGGTATATTCTTTATAGATGGGCCTGGTGGCACTGGCAAAACATTTTTGTACAAATTTATGCTTGCGCATTTGCGTCAAAATGGTCATATTGTGCTTGCGACAACATCATCAGGAATTGCTGCGACACTTCTTCCAGGCGGGGGAACAACCCATTTGAAATTCAAAATTCCAATTCCTCTGGAATCTGGCTCATTCTGTAAATTTGGCAAGCAATCTGATATACAGCAGCTTTTGCAACAATGCTCCGCTATTTTGTGGGATGAGGCACCGATGTCACATAAACATGTATTTGAGGCTGTTGATCGATCGTTGCGTGATGTTCTATGCGTAAACCGACCTTTTGACGGTAAAGTTGTAATCATGGGAGGGGATTTTCGGCAAGTTCCGCCTGTCGTAATTAATGGAACAAAATCAGAAATTATTAATGCGAGCATAGTTGAATCACCTTTGTGGTCAGCTGTAAAATTGCTTTCATTAACTGAAAATATGCGTGCTCTATCAGATCAAAATTTCTCCAATTTTTTACTTCGCGTTGGAAATGGCGATGAGCCTACATTCGAGGATGATATGATTCGTATTCCTGATTCAATGATTATTCCATGGGAAGGTGAACATTCAATCAATGTACTAATCAGTATCATATTTACTGATATTACACTCCACATGAATGACTCTGATTACTTGGAAGACAGAGCTTTGTTAACACCCTTAAATGAAGATGTCGGTCAACTAAATGAAAAATGCCTCCACATGTTCCCCGGGGACGAGGTCACGTATTATTCTTTTGATTTTGTTGATGATGACAGATATAACTTATACCCGCAAGAGTTTCTAAATAGCATATCACCAGGCAATCTTCCACCGCATAGACTATCTTTGAAAAAAGGAACCCTCATTATGCTTCTGCGGAATTTAAATCCTAGAATCGGTCTTTGCAATGGTTCGAGACTCCTCTGCCGTCAATTTACAAGCAATGTTATTGAAGCAGAAATACTTACAGGACAACATAAAGGCAAACCAGTATTCCTTCCCCGTATACCACTCAAAAATGCTCAAGATTTAAAAATGCCTTTTGAGCTAACTCGCAAACAATTTCCAGTCCGTATAAGCTTTGCTCTGACCATCAACAAATCTCAAGGACAAACAATCAAGCACGTTGGCATTTACTTGTCATCTCATGTTTTCACCCATGGCCAACTTTATGTTGCTTTATCAAGAGGAGTCACTGCATCGAATACAAAAGTTCTGGTCAAAAATGGTACCCTCGCTGGACATCCTGACACTTATACAAAAAATGTTGTCTTCAAAGACCTCCTTTCCAAGGTCAACTCGCAGGTGCTCTCCATACTCTTTTACTCATTTGTTTCCCGGTTATACTTACATAACGCTAATATGCTCATACATGAAAATATTTAATTTACTACGCAGTCCCATCACCAGACTTAGACATCAACGTTTACTTTCAGCAAAAAATCATCAAGGGCAGTAACTTCAACGGGTTGAAAAAAAATATGCTCAGATTGGAATATTGCGTCCTCACTTACTGTCTTGGGCCTTCCACAAAGCATATTGCATGTACATTACTTATTTCCTAAATCACACTCCAGGTTCAGTCTCTGCTCCGCACTTTTATTTTTTTTACACTCACACTTTTGTTCTGTTCATTTTCTTTCCTATTAAAATATTTATTTGTTGCGCTAGCTTTCGAGGCCATTTCATGAATTTCAAATCAGCTAGCTAGGCACCATTACAATCAATCCCTTGCTCAATATTACAACCAATGCCTCGCTCAAAATTTATGTTGTACTGTAATTTTTCTGCTGATAGTGAGTTTATATGTTGTAGCAGACCTCGAGCAACAGATGTTTTTCTACCGTGCATATATTTGTTCTAAAAGATCCCTCATACCAAAGCTGTCCGACCTCTCAAATCTATATGAACAACTTTACAGGCATGGAATCACTGGTACATGCTCTCATTGCACTTTCATCTTTATATAGAACATTTGTTTATATTGCAAATAATTGTTGCGGATTCATATTTTTCCAGTTGTGAAGTCCTTATCCAATTTATATATATATACAATTGTTTCAGGTTTGCCGGTGCATTTTAGAAACCCTCATCTCGAATTCATTGTCGATACTTTGCACGATCTAGCAGAAATTGAGGATGTATACAGAGGTCCTGATGGAGAATTGCCACCCAAATCATGACACACAATGGCTAAGCCAACAAGTAACTATTGCGGCATTCGACTAATCATACCTACCATGCCTCGGCACCTCTCGGGTGTTGAACAATGGAGTTTTGTCTTCCGGGAATTCAGCAGATCTGAACGCTTTCTCATACCAAAATCGTACGACATGTCAGAAATATATGCACACCTTCACAAACATGGGATCGCTGGTATGTCATTTAACTTTTTCATCTTGCTTCTCTATAAATTTTATAGTCTTTTCAATTACTGAAATTTGCAAATCTTTTTTCATTTCAAAACAGCAAGGTTTATTACACGAAAGCCTGCCCACACTTCATAGCTCTTCCTGAAGTCCACTTTTTGATTGTGCATGTTCGTTGCAGACCTAATTGTTCAAATGAGGTATACTAAAATGGTTTTTTTATGTAATTCACAACGATAGCCACATATGCATTCTTCTTATTCAAGAAAACTTCCAATTTGGTTTATGCCAATGATATATTTTTTTTCAATGCTCATTCTCTTTAATATTAAGATGGTGATGATGACTTATAGTGAGGAATATTTCTTTGATTCTATCACCAATGTCATTGTTTTCCAATAATCATTGCTCATCCAGGAAATTGTTTTGTTAGATTTTTCAATCCCAACAAAAACAAGAGAGAGAGAGAGAGAGAGAGAGCAGGTGTAGGAGAAACAAAGTGATTTATTTTCAAGTATATCCATGAAATTGTTTTGTCAGATTTTTAATCAATAGTATATGGTTGATCTAAGTGATTCTTACAAAATGTATGTTTTTGCTCAGATTTATTATAAAATGTATATTTTTTTGCATAGGTTACATATATGCCAGTGTGTGTTCGATATATGTAAATGACATTAATGATGGTCCGAGTGCAAGAAACTTCGACAGAACACAAAATTGGACATGTTGAATTACACTGGCGGGCCGACGATCTCAAGTAGTACTTAATCTACCTCTACTATATTCAAGGTTTCCCTTATGGAAATCTCACTCCGTCTGTTTAAATTCATCTTTATGTACTATCTTTTTTTCCCTTCATGTAAAAAATGCTACGGTTACGAATATATTCTCCCTCCAAATGCCTCCACCAAAATATAAAGTTGATCTCATCTCTCAAGTAATAACTACTTTCATATTCATGAACTAATTCATCTTTTACAACTTCAGGAGTTATCTTACAATTGCGGATATTTAATGCGTTCTCGGGCACCCAGATACCACTCAGCTTTTAGATGTTTACTAACTTCTTTTGGTCTTGCGGAGAATTATTTGTGTCCATGATAGCTTCACAACAAACAAAAGCTTCATTACTCATCAAATCTCACTTCCTGATTCCACCTTCCAGTTTCCAGCTTCCAGCATGATTCGTGCATTTTTTCATAGAAGTCAACTTGGACTTATTTTTGAGAATTTCATATGGTTTGAACATCAATTCACAGAAGTCAGTTTGTACATGCATATGGTTTGAGTTTTTCCTATGGTTTGAGTTTTTCCTATGGTTTCAATTTCAAATCAAGAAGTCAGTTTGGATAAAAATGTTGATTTATTCTAAAAAATTACGTACAGCATATATAATGGGAATGTGGTTGTTCCCACTACTGCTGAGTTGCAATAATATATTATTGTCACTAAATGTAGTTATGCTTGCTACCAGTTAACTCTTATTGCAATTGCCCACTTTATGCTTACTCCTTTAATGGGTTGTTGGCCTTGGTTCATGTTGATCACAAAATCATAAAAACGTTTATCTGATGGATCTTAATGGGATGCAAATTATAGTAACTTCTATTTTGTTTATGCTGTGTTCTATTTTACTATAGATAGTAAACCTATATTGATGACAACTTCTACCTTATAAAATATTAAATCATATTTTAAAGTGTGTAGAACATGTTATAGTTAGCCTTTTTTTAAATTGTCTATTCGTACGCATGCTGTCCCTAGAATACGAGCATCTTCGCACGGCTACGCCCGTGCTCGATGCTCTTCGCTTCGACAGTACCCTAGCATCGACGGTACCTCCGCTCAAACTCGCCCGCTCTAGGACGCTCGGCCGATTGACAGTGCATGAGTGGCCCCGGTGCCCCGCAAGGCAGTACCCCCGCCTGGACAGAGTTTCGGCGCGACGCCGCTCCCGCCGCTCGCGAACCCCGATGCTCAAGATGGGGGAGAGCACCAGGGGCGGGGGAGAGCACCGGGGTTCGCGAGCGGCGGGAGCGGCGTCACGCCGAAACTCTGTCCAGGCGGGGGTACTGCCTTGCGGGGCACCGGGGCCACCCATGCACTGTCAATCGGCCGAGCGTCCTAGAGCGGGCGAGTTTGAGCGGAGGTACCGTCGATGCTAGGGTACTTTCGAAGCGAAGAGCATCGAGCACGGGCGTAGCCCGTGCGAAGTGTTGGAAACGTAGAATGGGCCAAATAAAGTACCAAGCAGACACAAAAATGCAAGAACAAGTTTCTATACTAATTTTCACCAAACTTTTACAATGTCCTAGTTGCAACTAGGATTTCACATTCACATGCTACTCACAACGTACACATACATACGCTAGTTACAACTAGCTTACACAAACACACAAACTCATCTCAACATATATGACTGGCTGCGGCACCTCCGCATCTGATTCCTCACTGCGGCGAGGTCTCTGTTCACTTCTCTTCAGGCACTTCCAGTCACTTACTTTCTTCTAGCTACGGCTAGGAATCCTCTTCGGCTTCACTATTCTTTCAAGCATTCACACGAGCCTCTCAACTTCTCCACAACTCTTCTACTGAGATCGCCAACATTCAGACCGCACTTTCTCCAACACTGATCAGACCGCACTTCTCCAAATCTTAACTTACTCCTTTCACAAGCTGCTGCTAGTTCGTCACCACATCTCCACTGCATGCGTTCACCAAGCTTCAGCTTGCCTCCCTGCTTTGGCGCTTCTACCGAGCTTGCAGCTCAAACTTCTCACTTCTCCTTAGCTCGCACACGTGAGACTCTTCACTGAGTCGACGATCACCTTTGGGAGTTCGCACACACTACAACTTCTGGCAAGCTTGCTCCATTAAATGGAGTTCGCACAAACAGGGCTTGCTCCCTCAACATCTAGTTGCTGCTAGCCTACACGGAACTCATCTTCCTCTCAGTTCGCCACTTCACGCGTGCTTGCAATTACTTCTCGCTGCAAACCTTTCGCGAGAGCTTCACCGGGCTTCAAGCTTGTCCGCTTCAACCAGCTGTTGCTGCTCCTGCTGTCCATCTGCTCGGCGAGATCCGTACCTCTCTGTGAGCTACAGCTCTGATTCGGCCAGCTTTCAGAGCAGGGCCAAATCCTCTTCTTCTTCCTCTAACCGCCAGTTGTTGCTTACCCTGCCTAGCTCAGACCGCCGGATTCCACTTCTAACCGCTGCAGATCAAATCGCCGGACTCCTCCTTAAATGATCGCTCAGCTCCTATCCAAGTTCAGACCGCAAGCTTTCTCAGAAGCTGTTCGCAACTTTCCATGAATACTATTCTAAAACTCTCTCTGATCGCCAACTGCAGCTCGCCTGCTTAATCAGACCGCCTAACTTTATCGGGTGCTACAGCTCCAAACACGCCAGGCTGCCGCCTGCTACTCATTTCTTTTGGCCAGCCTATTCACACCTATTTATAAGATACTCCAACTTGTGAGAGCAAGCCACGTGTCTGCCTCCAGAAAACTCCACCGCCATTTTGATATCGATAATATATAAACACGCCATTGACTTTAGTCAAAATGCCACATCATCATTTTCCAAAAACTGCCATGCATACTCTGTTTCGCCAACTCTATGGCCGATGTTTCTCCGACAAACTTTCCGGCGCGCTCCGCCGCCGGCTACCTCCGCAGAGGTGCGTTTGCACTTCTAACACGAAGATGCTCGTATATCTATATTAATAAGGATGGTTCGCTGCTAAGGATTGTCAACATTGTAGGTCACAGTAAATGACCTTTTTGCCCCTGTCGGCACGAAAAATTTGTGCCCAGTTCCGGGGGAGGCGGCGTGAGCGCTCACGAGGTGGCCGGCGGGTTCACGCGGGTCAGGTCAGGACGGGCGTCGTCAGGCCGGCTCACGCGGGCCACGGATGGACAGCCGGCGGGGGCAACCAGCCAGTTCAACAGCCTGCAACCTTTACGCCTTATATACAGCGGAAGTATCCACTTCTCCGCGATGTGGGACTAAAACTCCCACATTTTATTTTAAAAAAATTAAATAAAAAATTACGCGGGCGGAGGTGGGCCCCGCCTGCATAAAAACATGTGAGGCTGGCAGTTCAGCATCATACAAGCGTCGCTCCTTATATACAGCGGAAGCAATCCCCTCTCCGCGATGTGGGACTAAATCTCCCAGATATTATTTTAAAATAATTAGGTTAAAAATTTATTGGGTCACGCCTCTTTTCTCCCCGATTCGCCATCCCGCCTCCGTGTCGCCCTCTCCCTCTCCACTTCGGCATTCCGACAACTTCAACTCGCGTCGCCCTCTGCCCTTGCCGCGTGTGATCGCACCGCCGCTTCCGCCGCTAGCCGCCTACAAATGGACCGCCTCCGCCGCCTCTCTGCCTCATCTTCGCGCTTTCTCCCTCTGCTGCTCTGTCAGTTTCCCCCAACCTTCCTGTCGCCCGCAGCCTCTACGCACCTCGGCTACAGGTACGCCTCTGCTTCCTTCTCCACGCTCAACCCCTCTCCGTTCTCTTCCTCTTCTTTGCGTACTCTCTGTTTTCCTATTTTCTGCTGATTTTCTCTGTCTCTCTAATTTACTGCACATGTGCATTTGTTCCTCTTTTCTCTTCTCATGTACATGCTCTCTATATTTATGTGAATTGTTATTGTTCCTAAAATTATCTGATTTGCTCACTTGAATTTCTTTAAAATTCTCTGCTTTGCTCACCGAATATCTGCTTAGCTGACATCGGTTTTTACTGCTGCTATTTTTCTCTACTTTGCTCTGTAATCCTGCATCAGTGTTTGCATCAGATTTAGGCTTAACGTTCTGTCATACAAATAAGATCTTGCCAGGTTCTGCAATAATGCATGTCTTCGCAAATCTATCTTACATACCCGCTGCTACAACTAAGAGCACCTTCTATATGATTACAGCAACTTTCTGATTTCTCATGGCTTACAGGCTGTGCAAATGTTAAAGTTTTTTCATACATGCTTCATGCATGACGTGTATATCCTACTTCATAAATTTGCTTGATGAAATATATGTTGCAGGTGAATTTTTATGCTTTCACATCATTTCATGATCGTTCTACTTTCTCTCGATTCAGAAGTTCAAGCTTGAGTTGGGACATATTGATTGGTTATTAGTTGCAATATCGATGCTGATGTGGCTCCTATGGCACATCTACTCTATGGGAAAATATATTTGTGCTGTTTATATATTGTTGCATTTGCGGAAAATAGGCTAACTGTGAAACTTCAGTAAGAAGAGGCATGATTTTGGAACCCATGTTGTTCAATTAAGATGTAATATTATTATTATTATGGTCTAAATTTCTCGCAGTTAAATGTAGGTTTTCAGTTAAAAACCAAAAAAACTTCCAATTCCGCTACCACCTACAATCATAAGACCTCACTCAGCTGCGTGTAGATTAGCAGAACATTGTCACTCCCTTCTCCTGCGATCTCTCACACATCAATTAAAAAAAAAAAAATTTCTTTCCTCACGTTTTCCATACTACAGTCATTTACTGTGTTTTCCCCGTATTTTTGCTTCTCTGCTCACCTTTACCAAACATATGTCATTTAGTTGTTCTTTCGCTACCACCTAGCATCATAAGGGCTCACTCAGCTGCGTTTACATTACTGCTTCGTGATTGGCATCCCACTGTTTGTTCCACATTAACATATTGCAAACTTCTGTAAATAGCAGGTAAATCAATACTGATATGACTAACATATATCCTATTTGAAATGTAGAAGCTCATATCGAACATGAACTGAAATATTTAATCATATATGTACTCAAATAGTTGATATCACAAATGCTACCAAACTGCTTATATCATTCACAATCTCTTTACTTCGCTCTCCGTAGATGTTTTTCTCAGGGTTGTCGATTTGGGCCATCTTCAGTAAATGTTTTTGCTCAACCCTTTCCTTTCGCCTGTTCATTCCGCTCCAATTTTTAAAACGTTACTCTTATTTGAATTAGAGCTAATTATACAGATAGTTGGGCAGTGTCCCAGAAAATGGAACTTCCAAGCTGTTTCATTATAAAAATTAAATACATCATAACAAATTGTCCTCTTATTCCTATAAGTTACAGTCAACTGTAAAATATAAAAAATGTTGCGTTATGTGAGTGGCAGTATTTGTTCCTCATTTCCAAGATTATATAGTACCACCTTCCTGTGGATATGCTAAGCAGACCAAATACACCCCAGCTCATTACATCTACTACACCCGGTTCATGTTGTAAATTAATTACTCCCTTCAGTTCTTCCACCTCCGAATTTTCTCCTATCTCTTCTTATGGTGGCCTTATTTGTGAATGAAAGTTTTGCTACAGCTACAGTTTTCCTCCTATTCGTTATATCCATTAAACCCATTGTACAAGCGTTCTTTCAGTAATACTGTTACCGCTTTTTTTTTGGCCCTCAATTCTAAAACAAACATCATGGTCTTAGGGTTCTCGGATTTGATTTTGATGCCATCCATGCTGTCATAACATCGAGTAGCATTCCAATTTCTTCTGAAATCTCCACGACAAAACTCATTGGCAGCGCTTCCGCCGTTCCGCCGCTCTTCGGCAATCCCTCCGTCACTCCTCCACGCGGTGGCGACGAGGCACGGCGACGCGCGGCAGTCTCTGCGCTGGGCGTATGTCCTTCACGCGTGTGCTCCCACCGCCGTTCTCTCCACTCTAATGGACCACTGCCTTGCTTCGCTGCCTCATTTCCGCAACCGCTCCCTCTGCTGCTCCGTCATTTCCGGCAAACCTCAGCCTCGCCAGCAACAGGTTATCGTCTTTCACAGCTTTCTTCTTCCACGTTTCGATTTACTTTCTCCATCGCCTATTCGATTTTGTTTTTCGATTTCCTTCTAGGTTTCTCCACCTCCGCCGCTGTTCTCGCTTTCCTCCTCCTCTTCCTCATTCGATTTCGTCGCAGCAGGTTATCGTCATCCCTCTTCTTCCCCGAAATCCATCGCCGCATCTCTCACCAGAAATGATTTGATCGGAGTTCCAGAGTTAACATCTCAGGTAAGAGCTCAGTACTTAGCTTTGCTTATCCATTACGATTTTTGTTTGGATTTCGTTCTGTAGTTCATTTCCACCCCTTTCACAAGCGCTGCCTTTGTTCATGTCATCAATCACAGCATGCAAATTAGTTAGTTTACTAAGCAATTTTTTCTCCACATGCTCACAACATGTATGATAGAATTCTTGAGTTATAAAACCAAAAAGTTGCTTGAACGTGGTAGGTGTATGACCACATCATTTTGTTCAAAATTCTGAGCTGTTTTATTAGGCCTTCTGGATCAACCAGCTCACATTTCATATCAATGAAACAAAGCTAACACACCATCCAGGACAAAACAAACATGATTACAAAGAGAACATATCTGTAATATGGTTTAAGCAGAAATCAAATAAATAACCTAAAGCCTAAATCCACAACTCCAAAACTCATATGGGCAATCTACAATAAGCTCATGTTCTCAAGGAGGAAATACGTTACATAACTTACTTGAAGATCAATCCTACTAAATATTTGAAATCTCAAAGAAGGTTAAACCTTACGGGCAACATGACATTTACTTGGACATAAGGTTGACATGTTTTTGGAAATGGACTCCCCTAAAGTAAATCCCCTCAGATCACTCACAAAATCCAAGTTGCATGTATTTATTGCATCATGTATTTATGTAATGGTATTTATTGCTCTCTCCAATTTCACTGTTGATCTGCTTTGACTTTGGCCTTCACACTCTTCTCTACTGCACAACATCTCTTCAACAACAAGATCCATCCAATCACCATATCTACCTCTCTCTTAAATTGCATTACGCTGCAACTTTCCAATGGTTTCTACAAATACATGCCCCAACGAATAAAATATTCACAAACTTTTGAGTTGCTTAGTTTTTTACTGCTTTACGCAGGTTCGACTTGCACAGCAAAAAACATTACTAATTTTCGAATATCTAAAGCACTCAGAAATTAGGTTTCTGAACTGCGTGAAATGGTCTGTTAGTTTTACATTTTGTTTCTCGCAAGTACCTATCGTGTACGAAGCCATCGTAGTAATGGTAGTTATTTGTCATGCTGTAAATGGGGCTTCTACATTGCTCCTTCAGGTACATAGATTACCTTGAATGGTTCAGTAGTTCTCATCAGTATTTGGTTCTTCCAGCTTCAGAGCCTTTGGCTGCACAGGTCACTCAAGAATACGTTGATAATATCACAAAGATTTCTGCTCGAGCTATTCCCAACTCCTCTTCATGAACTTTGCTACACTGCTGCTTCCTGTTTCCTACTTTTGATTGACGATTCCTACTTTTACGTACTCTTATGATAGATTAGCAAACCAGTCAATAGAACTTCAAATTATGAAGCTAAGTTTGAATTCATAAAGTACTGAAAGTGAACGCCATTTGATGATGGTGATTTTAATTTTAAGATGAGATTTTATTTTTGCAAACTTTCAGTCTTACCTGTAAATCAATACATCTTCTTAGTAAAATTGTTCGTTCACATGCTTTCTTTTCACTTCGCTCGAGTTTCATCTCTCCTGTAGCAACTCTCATTTGATGATTCGTATTATTCCCTATTCTTACTGTACACTAGCAAGGCAGTCAATATAATGCGAAATTATGAATATTATATTGGAATTGATAGTTGTATGATGACACTAAAGTAGTGAAAGAAAACACCATCTTCTACTGATGATGTTCATTTCTACATGAGATTGCGATTTTTGGAACTTCGATGTCATTGACTGTGTCTTCGTTATATAAATAATGCTTCTCTAGGTTATACCAGAAAAGACATACACTTACCTCCACGTCATCATCGAACATGGCGCGTCACATTGAGCACTCAGTTCTGGATGCCTCTCTTCAGTGCACTGGTAATGTTCCGGTGGAGCTACGCGAGAACTACTACTTCGCCCTCTTACTTGACAATCTTAACCGTTCTACCAATACTGAGACGTTGAAATCTATATTTGGATCGCTCCCAGGAGTGCTTCACACCACTGTACGGCTGCTTATTTGTTCATCAAACACATTATCTCACTCTTCTGCATGTCTAACAAAGTTATATTTACCATTATCGAGGCAGGTTGATGTAGACACAGAGGGTCAACCAATGGGCATCGGGGAGGTTGTCTTTACCGATGAGGCGACGATGAGGGATGCCAGAAATAAGATGAATGGCCACATCATTGACGGCACAAAGATCTGCCCCCGTGAGATGGTGTTGTTTGATGTGAAACGAGACCATGTTAAAGACCACTGCTAGGTTAGGCACGTCATGAGTCGCTGTTCTTCTGTATATCTGTGAATTTTTAGTTGTACTACTTTTGTTTCTGTCGTTCACATGAGGATTCTCCATAATGCAGTACCTCAAGGTGCACGCCACCGCTACGTATGTAAATAGACTGCTCTTCTGCGAGTCCTCCCGTTTCAGCTGCTGCTTGCGCGTCCCCGCGTCCCCGCGTTTTGCAGTTAAATAAATATGTTTCACATCCGCTCATTTCTCACTCCCCGCTCACTTGCGTCCGTAGCAGTTCTTCAAATTTTGACACCCCCATTGCTCCCCACTCACAGCTGTTGTTGCTGCCGGTACCATAACATAACGGTATTTTTTTCTACTATTTCCATATTGCAAACAACCATTTGGACCATAACTCAATTTATTCGTATGCGTCTCCACACCCACTGCCAACAGTTCGCCGCAGTGTTCTCGGGAATTTCCTGCATCTTCAGATCTCCCGCGTCATTTAATACTCAGATTTTATAAATATTTGTAGCAATTGTTGCTACTAAGAGAAATCTTAAATTTGCGGTAATCGAACCTTCTATCTTTCTAAAGAAATGTAGATACACATTTCAATCACTCACAGGTTTAGGTTTCAATTGCTCTCCCCTTTACCATCTGTACAAAATCATTTCTGCATGTAAATTGCTCTCCCCTTTGAAGAATGAACATGCTGGAAATAAAAAAAAAACCAATTACGATGTCGGAAATCTGAGCTCAGGATACACTGTGCTGCAAATGTGACGTCCGTTGTTCATATAATTTCAGATCTACTGTACCAGTTTAGCTAACTGTTATATCATCTTGAATCTTAAAATCATACCTCTAAATCAAATACAAATTTGCATGATTTCATGCAGTGTTAACAAAAATAGAGCTACTCTTTCTGAATTTCCCCCTGTTTCAGATCTGCTGCGACAACATATAATTGATTATTCATGTTTTTCTCTGTTCTACGTGATAATACACGACCAAAGCTGTCAATAAAAATTGTCATTATGAAAATTGCATTCACTTTCTTAATTGTATGCTGAAACTGAGTTAGTAAAAGAAAACACCATGTTCTCTTTGTATTACCTGATATACAAACAAGCTTTTACCGAAATAACGACTACGATTTCACTTACACTCCACTTGAAACCGACTATATATTCATATGCATACATTTATATATATTTTTTGATATATATATATATATATGTATACGAGCAACATGGATCGTACCTTCACCCATATGCACCTGCTCTCATACGCTCATCCATGTGTCAATTGACAGGACACAGCGACCCCACATACCCTACGCACCATCACGATGATGTTGCAGAAGCTACATAAGATATATCGTATTTCACGTGGGATGTCAGCAAGTTAACTGCTTCATGCAGTCGTCGCTGCAATGAATTTGGAATATAACACGTAAATCATTATCATTCCTCTGTTGTCTGTTCTCTGAACTGCTTACATTTACTGGCAAAAACCTATGCCTGCCTGTACCTCATATGGTTTTCTTCACATACATATTCTCAACTGCCACCACGTTCTGTTTGCCGTTACTGTTGTGCTCTCTACGTAATTTATTTCTGTGTTCTACTTAGCCTCTGTGAATTTTGCAACTACTCCAAATATACATCTACATTTCTTCAACTTCAACCATTACTATTTCAAAGAATTGATGACAGAAAGTCTGTGTCTATTCTTACTTTCCAATTGCGGATAATTAAGATTTCATATAGTACAGACCATATTTAATGTCACATCTCTACACCATATTTAATGTCACATCTCTATTCTTACTTTCCAATTGCGAAAATTGTATTCGCTTTCTTAATTGTATGCTGAAACTGAGGTAGTAAAATCCAAAAAACATGTTCTCTTTGTACGAGCTGATATACAAACAAGCGATTACCGAAATAACGACTTCCATTTCACTTACACTCCACTTGAAACCGAGTATATATTCTTTTGCATACATTTATATATATTCAGATATATATATATATATATATATATGTATACGAGCAACTGGGATCGTACCTCCATCCATATGCACCTGCTCTCATACGCTCATCCATATGTCAATTGGCAGGACAGCGACCCCACGTATCCTGCGCACCTGTACGATGCTGTTGCAGAAGCTGCATAAGATATATCGTATTTCACGTTGTAGGTCATCAAGTTAACTGCTGCATGCAATCGTCGATGCAGTGAATTTCGAAGATAGAACTTAAATCACTTTCATTTCTGTGTTCTGTGTTCTCTGAATTTCGTACATTGATTGACAAAAACCTGTGCCTGCCTTTACCTCATATGGTTTTGTTCACCTACATATTCTCAACTGCCAACACGTTATGTTTGTCGTCAATGTTGTGCTCTCTACGTAATTTATTTCTCTTTTCTACGTACCCTTTCTGAATTTTTCAGCTACTTCAAATATACATCTGCATTTCTTCAACTTCAACCGTTACTACTTCAAATAATTGACGGCACAAAATCTGTGCCTACTCTTACTTGCCAATTGCGGCTGATTAGGAGTTGACATAGTACACACCATATTTAATGTCACGTACGTACTTTATAAATACCTCCTGCTGCGTATTTCTCAATCCACATGCATGTCTCGCCTATATCTCACATATGCTCCCATATTCGTTACCCTACTATACAGTACTTCCAATTACTGGAGCATCGGTGTATGTACGATGGATGATAGTCATGTTCGTTCTGGAAAACGTCCACGATGCCAATCTACATCAGAACCACATGCACCAGATGAACTTCAACGAGCCTCTGCGAGAGAGCGTTCGCAGAGAAGAAGAGCCCTAATGTCCGATGACCAACGTGAAGCTCAACGAGCATACAATCGAAACTACCAGAGATTAAGACGTTCGCGTCTACTTGAATCACACCAAACTGACAACCGGCGAGATGTACCCCAACAACGTTATGACATCCAAACTGATGCTGCCGCCATCCACTGCCCCGTTGCAACTCTACCTCAACAAACTGCACTCGCAAGAACGCCACACAATGTCTCTGAGGACGCAAGCATCACTTTGGGTAACTATAACATCTCTTGCTGCACATTCTCATATATTGTCGTGTGCTTAATGTGTGCTCATATTTATATGTTCACATCTACCGACACGTAACATACACACATACATTTGACAGTGGAAGATGACCGCACTACTGCTGTTGTCCATGGACATTCATTACCAATTGCACCGTATTCAGTGCCTGTTCGTACTGCTCCCCTATCTCCAACTGGGGAATCGCCAGCATTCCAACCAGCTCATTCCCAGCAAATGCGTACTCATTCGTCCCCTGTAACAGAATATGCACATTTAAATGAGGCATCACATGCGGCACACCGCACATCTACTCGACAATCTGCTCGAAGAAGAACTGCGCTACTGTCGACCAGGGAACGTGAAAGTCGACGGGCATACCATCGATCATACCAAAGAATAAGGCGTTCTCGGATGGTTGAGCCACAACAATCTAACGACCAAGAGCTTATGCGTACTACAAATCAACGTCGACTCCGCGAGTCAATGCAAGAACCACAAATGATGCGTGCTGCAAGTGCAATGCGGCACACGCAATCACTCCAACAAACTACCGACCTACAAGTTCATGTGCCTGACATCCAATGCACTACTGCAGTCACATCAACGCTGTCCTCCGCCGCTTCAGACGCATGCACTACATTGGGTAAGTACAACATCTCTTTATACACTACCATATGTTTACATACGATAACTCTTACACATCAGTAAATTATAAGTTCCCAAACACAGCTACTGCTGCTGTGCACAGATACTCACTAACAACTGTACCATATATGTCGTGCTTCCACTCCGGCACCCTGCATGAAATTGGAGAATCCTCAACGACACATTCACATTCTATGGCCTTGCCTGAGTGCACCTTGCCACTACTCCCTGTCGGCTCAGTTGACCATATGACTGCACCCACTTCTGCTCAAACATTACTGACGACATATGCTGCGCCAGCATCAACCTCCCGCATTCACCAGAACGCATCTCCTCTACTACAAGAACATCTCATCAACCATAGTCACTCAAACAGTATGCTCTTCTTCTTCTCTACCACACCTACCTATTCCTCTATATCTGACAAACACAACCGTAACTTTATTTCGGCAACATTAACATACAGATATCAGTGACTCTGCTGTTGCTATCCGTGCTCGGCGCCGCCGTGCTGGAAACCACAACATTGCACGCATCTGTAACACAACCCAACAAATTGTGCATTTACAGTTACAACGTCCGCATTTCTGTCATCATTGTAATGCTAAACTTTTTGATGGAGAAACACCAACAATGTGTTGCAGCAACGGAATAGTTCAGCTTCCGCCTATACCAGTGCCGCCTGAGCTATACACTTTATTCATTACTGATACTGCTGAAGGTCATCACTTCAGGCGATACATTCGTTCATATAACCACGTTTTCTCTTTTACTTCTATGGGTGTTAAGTTAGATGAAACTTTGACGGTCGATCAACACACCGTTTACACATTCCGTGCTCATGGATCAATTTATCACAGAATTGGCTCACTTCTGCCTGCTACAAACTGTAGACCTAGATATCTACAACTATATATTTATGATACTGAGCATGAGACAGATTATCGTCTGCAAGAAAACAACGAGCTTAACTTTGCATTATTAGAAAAACTCCGCGCCATTCTGAATCAATATAATCCTTTTGTATTCATGTTCCGGCAAGTAGCCCAACATGAGGATATTACCAGGTGCAGATTGGTTCTAAAAGAACAACATGCACTGGGTCATCCATATACATTACCAACTGCATCGCAGGTTGCTGGTATAATTGTTGGTGCTGAGGAATATGCTGAATCAAATGACAGAAACATAATTGTACAGACAACTGAAGGTCCTTTGCTCACTATTCAAGAATATGCTGGCTTCTACGATCCACTCCAATATCCACTACTCCTGCCATATGGTACATATGGGTGGTTGGCCGAATGCAAAGGCCTGAATAATCGCCACATTGGCTGCTGCGACTACTACTCATACATACTTCAGGTTTAACAGCCATTTCGTTTGAATGCATCCATGTCCTGCTACGCTTACGATAATAATATGTCATACTCATATTACTGCAGGATCGTCAGCCAACATCATCATTTCCTTTACATGGGTGTCGTCTGCTACAACAATATGTTGTTGATAACTACATTAAGATAGAAACGCAGAAACTGCGCTGGATTAAAAATAATCAGAAGACTATCCGTGCAGATTTGTACAGCGGCTTACAAGATTGTCTAACTGGTGGAGAAAATATTGGAGGTATGTGCATGTTCTTTCGCAATGTGATTATAGAGTTTCACAGTATAAGAAATTAATATATATGTTCATTAACTACAGCAAATATTGGTCATCGTCTCATCCTTCCATCATCCTTCGTTGGAAGTCCTCGCGATATGTACCAACGCTATCAGGATGCAATGACTGTTGTGCAACACTACGGCCGACCAGATATATTTCTAACAATGACATGCAACGCATCTTGGAAAGAAATAACCGACGCACTTTATCCCGGACAGACGTCACAAGACCGTCCCGATTTAGTCTCCCGGATATTTCATGCAAAATTCCGGCAATTACAGAAATATATATTCCACAGGCACATACTGGGACGAACTGTTGCTCATGTGCATGTTATTGAATTCCAAAAACGGGGTTTGCCGCATGCTCATATGCTGTTTATGTTTGATGTGTCAGATAAAATGAATACTCCGGATGACTATGATAAGATAGTTAAAGCTGAGCTTCCTCATATCGAATGTGAACCCGAACTGTACAATGCTGTTGTAAAACATATGATTCATGGTCCGTGCGGCCACATAAACCCTCATGCGTCGTGTATGAAACAACGTTCCTGTAAAAAAGGTTACCCAAAAAACTTTGCCACTCAAACATTGCAGGGATCAGATTCTTACCCAATATATCGACGTCAAAATAATGGTCGCTCATTTACACTCCAGCGGAGAGATGATTTCACTGTTGATAACCGGTGGGTTGTTCCGTATAATCCATATCTCCTTTTAAAATATGATTGTCATATTAACGTTGAAATATGCAGCAGTATAAAAAGTATAAAATATCTATATAAATACATTCACAAGGGTCCCGACTCTGTCGCGATGCAAATTCATCCTCATCCAGATTATACAGAAATATCGCAGTACGTAGATGGTCGATGGATATGTCCTCAAGAAGCCTGTTGGAAGATATTCAAATTCAATATGTATCAAACATATCCATCAGTTATTCGGCTGCAAATTCATTTACATAACAAACATCAAGTGCAGTTTCGCACAACCGATTCCATAAGCAATGTTCTTGCTGACGTGCGTAACTCTCGCACAATGTTGACAGAATTTTTCAATATTTACAGTGCCCAGGTAGAAAGTCACTGTTATCTATACACTGATTTCCCAAAGCACTATACATGGAATTCAACTTCTAGAACATGGAACAAGCGAAGGCGCCATCAAAAGGTTATCGGTCGAATGTACTCTGTACACCCTTCTGAGGGCGAAAGATTTTACTTGCGTTTACTTTTAAACCATATTCAAGGCCCGACATCTTTCGAGCACCTGATGACAGTTCGTGACACCGTCTACCCAACATTTAAGGAAGCTGCTGAACACTATGGTTTACTTGAGCGCGACAACAGCCTACATAGTTGTATGCGCGAGGCCCGAGAATTCCAAATGCCTTCTGCACTCCGAACTTTATTTACAACCATTTTACTTTACTGCAACCCTACAGAAGTTCGACAACTGTGGAATGACAACTATACTGCAATGAGTGAAGATTACAGCTGCTCCATTTCTGCCACTGATATATACATCCTCAATAAACTCCTTCATGAAATCGACCATACTCTTCAACAACACAGCAAGAGTATTAAACAATTTGATCTTCCTGAAATATCTCCAGTATTTTCAGATATATCTCGCTTCTCGAGTGTAATTGAAGATGAACTTTCACTACCACTGTCATACACAGATCTGAATTCTGTTTCAGCTTTCAACTCTGATCAGCATTCTGCTTTCGATACTATTATGGACAGTATTAGACAGCACGAGAGTGCTATTTTCTTCGTAGACGGACCTGGAGGCACTGGAAAAACATTTCTGTACAAAGCAATACTTGCACATTTACGCCATGAAGGCCACATTGTACTTGCTACTGCATCATCAGGAATTGCTGCAACACTTCTTCCCGGTGGAACTACAGCACATCAAAAGTTCAAGATTCCAATCCCTATAGAGGCGGGCTCCTTCTGCAAGTTTGATAAGCAATCAGAGATACACAAACTTTTACAACATTGTTCTGCAATTCTTTGGGATGAGGCTCCAATGTCGCATAAACATGTATTCGAAGCTGTTGATCGATCGTTACAGGATGTTCTTGACACACACCGACCTTTTGGTGGAAAAGTATTAATCCTAGGAGGGGATTTTCGGCAGGTTCCGCCTGTCGTGATTAACGGAACAACGTCTCAGATCATGAACGCCAGCATAGTTACTTCACCTTTGTGGTCATCTGTACAGTTACTGTCACTGTCTCAAAATATGCGCGCTCTCCATGATCAAGCTTTCTCAGATTTCGTACTTCGAGTTGGAAACGGTGATGAGCGTACATATGACGATGATATGATACATATTCCAGAATCAATGATTGTTCCATGGGAAGGCGAACAGTCAATTACTACACTTATTAACATCATATTTGCAGATATCTCATCAAGTTTTACCGCACCTGATTATTGGGAAAGCAGAGCGTTGCTGACTCCATTAAATGAAACTGTCACCCAATTAAACGAAAATTGTTTAAAAATACTCCCTGGTGATGAAATGACATACTATTCTTTTGACTCAGTGGACGATGACCCGCATAACTTATACCCACAAGAATTCCTTAATAGTCTGTCCCCGGGCAATCTTCCGCCACACAAACTATGTCTGAAAAAAGGTTCCCCTGTCATGCTGCTTCGAAATCTAAATCCCCGGATAGGACTGTGCAACGGTTCACGCCTTCTGTGCCGTCATTTCCAACAAAATGTTATCGAGGCGGAAATTCTTACAGGCCAACATAAAGGCAAATCGGTTTTTCTCCCTCGCATACCACTCAAAAATGCAGGAGATGCAAAAGTGCCTTTTGAACTGACTCGCAAACAATTCCCAGTTTGTTTAAGCTTTGCGCTTACAATAAACAAGGCTCAAGGACAAACAATTACTCAGGTTGGCATATACCTGCCTTCACCTGTCTTTACACATGGTCAACTCTATGTAGCTTTGTCAAGAGGAGTATCTTCAGTAACTACAAAACTTCTAATACAAAATGGTATTGTTGCTGGACATAAAGGCACATTCACAAAAAATGTTGTCTTCAAGGACCTACTTGCGAAAGTCATCGTCCAGGTACACACTTTACTTCCGCTCTCTATGTATTCTCATTTGCGTACTGCCTAACAATACAACGTCGTCCTACTTATTTTCTCTACGTACATGACAGTCCCACGAACCGTGATCAGCACAGAATATACAGCAAACAACTGTGTTTACAACACGTCCACGAAAAACAGATCTACAGGTACATAGTACCACATCAAATAAAATGCAGTTTTTTTATAGCCGTATACAAGCACACCATCACAAACATCCAGACTCGAAAAAGATACTCACACAAACTAACACGTGCATACACACAAACACACACAAACACATATGCACACTCACACGGAAACACAAAGACACCCACAAATAGCAGCTATGTCAACACTTATTTATACACACACACACACAAATACATATAAATTCAAACATAAACAAATACATGCAGAAAAACAAACACTCAAATATACACATTCACACACACACAACACTGTACACTTACACATACATATAAACTTACATATTCCACATACAAACAAAATTTACAACATCTCACCGATGCATTTATTATAACATTATTACATACCTGTCAACCAAGCTGTCGTGTCATTAAATGCGTAACACTATTAAATCAACGTCTTTATTGTTGCAACTATGTATTTTCAAAATGTTCAAGACTTCCTGCTTCCACATCTGAGCTTCTCCTTTGATGAAACAAAATTTTTAGTGACATAAGAATTTCTCTTCTCTGCCTCTACTGATTTGATTTTGTTCGTTTCTACACGTAATATTTATATCATATTTTCACTTTAAAAACATATAATGATTTTGTCATGAGAACAACACTTTGCAGACTTCTATTCATACTACCAAAAACAAATTATCCCACTAACACTTGCTATTACATCAGTTGTTACAGGCCTCTACCAATTTCAATATGTCATGTCATGACAATCGCGCCACTACCGCAAACAAAACTCAACTAAAAGGCAAAGCATTGGTGAGTACTCTACTTCATTACCGCTTTATATTTATGTACTATCTGAGGTGTTTCACCATAATTTCGTCACGCATGACACTATTGTAATGACTACTTCATATTGGATATTTGTTTTAGGCAACACAACATAAGGCACCACAAAAGATAACTCCAGAAGATCTTGCCAAGGTATGCTCAAATGTGTCTACGAAATATTATGTGTACAAACAACGACAAAAATCATTATGACACTGTTACAACTCCAAAAAATTAATACTTTGCGTTCTCATTGTAAATGATTTAAACCTATGAAAATTCACATATACCATATGCAACTGTTACCATGGATGTATAAACATTAAAAATAATATCGAACTTTTTTCAGTGGTTTCCAAGGCCTCGAAATGTTAAAACAAAGCCCCAAACTGACCGTGTGATTACCGCGAACTCCGACGCATTCGTAAGTACTCAAAGAAAGCTTTTTATCATTTACACAGTATCCAAATATTACATAACCATGCAAAAAATATAAATTCATGTATGATTGCAGTGTTCTCAAACAGCTAGACTTCTAATTTCGCCCTCCCATGACTACCACGGCATAACTACCAAAACTGTCCCGGCAACAAACAGGTCACAGGTAATGATTTCATAAAATTTTGTAATTTCTTCTGGCGGGTTTTCTTACTTTTATTCGCAAAATAAAACTTATTTCATATATGAATTTTACGTCATTTGCTGTATCACTACCTTATATAGTCATTTTCATATAACTAATTTGTAGTGCATACGTTTTCTGTTAGACATCGCAACCAACGCCAGCTACAACGCAACTGTCTCCTGCAATGAATCTCGCCAACTTATGGTTAAAGATTTTCATTGGAATTGAAGAATCTTGCGAGCACCACAGAACTCAATACCCAAACTGCGAATGCAAATTCTGTATTTTACATAGCTCATGAGTGACTGTTTTGTAACCGTATATGGTAGGTAAATAAATAAATATAACTTCGTTATTTCTGCTCATTATACTTTATATTTACGGAAACTCACTGTTATATGAAATGTGCTGAAAATACCGTGAACTTCTCTGTTCACAATGAATTATATAACACAAATTCAGTTATTAAATTGTCTATTTGCCTATTGTCACAAACTGCTCCGTCGAATGCCATCCAGCTTCTGTTGGTCAACATGATAATTCATAAATGATAATGTATTCATATTTGTATGATGAAAGGAAAATAGTGAAAGAAAACACATCTTCTCATTTTGATTTAACTTTAAGCATAAAATTTTGAGTAAATATGATTCTCTCTATTATATTTCATGGAGAAAAAAATTTCATCTAACATTTTTGTGACATTAAATGTGTTGGTCATATAAATACTGTTTTTTATATGATCTGTCATGCACCTATGAAATTGTCATTTTCCGTAATGTAATTTGGAGAGCATGAGCTGGAAATGAGACGTCTGCAGTTCAACAACATTTTACTTTCCCCCTCTAATCATCATTAAATAATTTGACATTTGCTTAACCATTTCAACTAATGTTTATATCATCGTTAGGCTTACAACCTTACCTGTAAAACAAAGTTAAATATCCATTATTTGATGCAGTATCAACTGAAATATAGATTTCGTTTCATACATTTGCTTATTTTTCATCATATATATTTTATGAGTTCTTTAGTTCACAAATCTTCATTTCATGCGCGGCGTCTGCGAGCTACCGAATCTCCGTTGCATTTGCAATGCCGTGTGCGGCCTCAGGTTGGTCGATTGTGTAAAAATGTGTGACGCCCACTTCTATGCGTCTGAAAGCCGCGTCGAGCATCAAGCACGGGCGAAGCCCGTGTGCAGGCGGGCAAAGCCCGCCTTCATGCGTCCAAAGGCCGCCCAAGAGCATCGAGCACGGGCAAGGCGAAGGCTGTGCGAAGGCGGGCGAAGCCCGCCTTGATGCGGCCGAAGGCCGCCCAAGAGCATCGAGCACGGGCGAAGCCCGTGCGAAGATGCTCGTATATATATATATCTTATATTAATAAGGATATTTCGCTCTTTGAGTCGCAGGTCGTCGGTCACGCAGGTCGTCGGTCACGCTGCGCTCTCCCCGATTCGCCCTTCTCCCCGATTCGCCCTTCCGCCACTATCCGCCTTCGTGTCGCCCTCTCCCTCTGCAGTTCGGCATTCGGAGAAGTTAAAATCGCCTGGCTTCTCAATTCCGCGCCTGTGCGTCGCCCTCTGCCGTTGCCGCGTGTTCTCCCCCCGCCGCTGTCGCCGCTATCAGCCTACTAATGGATCACGTCTCTCGCTTCTCCTCCTCATTTCCGCGGCCTCTCCCTCTGCTGCTCGCTGAGTTTCCCCCAACCTGCCTGTCGGCCGCAGCCCCTACGCACGTCGGCTACAGGTATGTCTGTGCTTCCTTCTCCTTCCTTCTCCACGCTCAACCCCTCTACGTCGCACAGGGACATGCCGATTTCAGTTCCTAATCTCCTTTCTCTTATCTGATTTTCGTTTCTCAGCTCTTTCCTCACACATCTGCTTGCGTGGCCGCGCTCCAATCCGGTCGCCTGCAAGCCATCGTTGACTCTGCGCTTCATCAGGGCATCGTCGTCACCGCCTGCTCCATCGGTGAGCTTACTGCTTCTCCGATTTATCTTCCAAACTGCAAGAAATTACCGTACACTGATGTAGGATTTTAATATGTGCGTTCTGAGTTTCTGTTACACACCACATTTACACAACTTCACCTTCTATTAAGCTTATGGTGGACAACTGTGAATGGCTATTGGAATCATCACTTATACCCTTTGTACATATGAAAGCACCCTCATTTCAGTATCATGCTTGACTCACTATTAGAATCATCACTCAATTCCTCTTCTACAGTGCTTATGTCTCTCAAAAAAATTTCTTTTGCTGACTATGCTATACTTTTTGTATGCTCCTCATTTACAGCGATTTCTGCTGTACATTTTAACAGTTTTACAACAACAACAATAGGGATTTCTCCTTCATCTTTCAAAACTGCCATAATCTTACCTCTAATTTTACATTGTCAGCATACAATGTACAAAATAATCCTCCAGCATTTATTTTCTGCACTTGCGTTAAACGAATATGAACAAGCACATCATGTACCTAAAATAAAAACTGACATATACAAAAATGGTATGAAAACTGATATGAAAAACTGCTATAAAAAACATGATATAAAATACGATATCAAAAGCACATGATCTCTACCACATATATCAAATACAAACTGAAAAACTGATGTTACGAAGGATATCAAAAACCTGAATACGAACAAGAAATCCAAAATGATTTCAATAAGGAACTCAAAACATTGGAGTCGAACGATGCTTCCAGTTGCCTTGGTAGATTTGCCATTGCATTGCCCTCTGCAATCGCTGCCACATCAATGCTCTCGTACATTTTCTTATCCCGGTCTCTACTTAGTTTCTATAGGAAATTGAAATCAACATGCCGCCTAATTATCAGCAGCCAGCCATAAATAAACCATCTTAATGTAACCA
The DNA here is from genome assembly GCA_033032865.1 of Dactylorhiza incarnata. Taxonomy (NCBI): domain Eukaryota; kingdom Viridiplantae; phylum Streptophyta; class Magnoliopsida; order Asparagales; family Orchidaceae; genus Dactylorhiza; species Dactylorhiza incarnata. The sequence continues at coordinate 27,604 of JAWHQI010001399.1, forward strand.
ACTGCTATATTGTATCTGCCGAGCCTTTATTGCTGTGTGTAGAATGTTCTCCCTAAGTCTTATTTAAGCCCTTGTAATCCCTGTTGAATGAGTGTCGTGTTCCTCTTCAACTCTCTTCTCGATGACCCGCAACGATTTTGTTTCAACATATACGGAGAAAATAAATCATTTATTTGGATGCACTTATTTACTATATTCAAAAAATTAGGATTCAGCATATCCCTTCTTTGATTTAATTATCCACAACTTTATATATATATGCATCACCTTGGCCATGCCCCGTGCCTCTCCTTCACCCTCCTCCTTCCTCCTCTGATATCTGACTTCTGTTTTGGGGATGCTCTCCTTGCTACAAATGTCGAGTTTAAGCAACGCACTGCAGCTCTGCGCTCTCCTTCTTTTTCAGCCTATGGTAACTCTAATCTTACTATCCAGTTCTGTAATTCGGCATGTCTACTCCTGCTGGGGAATGTACAAAACTAATTTTTTTGGAATTCTCAAATAGGGCGTACATGTACGTGTACCATGTTCCTCTTCTCTTCTCTATGCCCCTTCACTTCCGATTTCAATGGCTGGAAGGACTTACGAGAGGTCGGCCCTTCAATCCATTTCCCTTCTTACTGCTGCTACGTTGTTATTTATGAGCCCATTGCCCTTCTCCTACGCATACGCTACTCCACTTATGTGTTCCGCCTTCTCTACTCAGTTTAAGGTTCCCAATTATTTAGCGTACTAGATTCTTGCATCACCTCCTACTCAGGTTTGTGCCAATAATATTTCCCACCACACATTCATTACATGCCAGTCTTATCATTGCACAGATTTAATTTACTACTATATTTCCACTCTCTCACGCTTTGTACCTCCCATTAGTAGTAAATGTTATCCTACTCTTCTTCGCAGTGGGCTTCTTGCTTCTTTGACTTACCATTCTTTCTACTACTTTACATCATTGTGTGAACGTACTTGAGTCAACCTATGTTTTGTCGAGAGAGTTGATGCAGAGATAATAAAGCCACAACAGAAGCCAAGGAGACAGAAGGAGGAAGTAGGAGCTCGAGACATAGAAGAATTAAATCCAGCCGTTGCAGAAAACAAAGAGCCAACAACCTGGAGCTGAAGAAGCCGAAGCAACACTACCTGGGAACTATGAAGTCTTTAATGTTTTCTTGCCTTTGTAATCGCTTTCTCTCCTTCTATATAATGTAAGAACCTGCAAGGAAGAATTATGCCATTTTGAGCATCTATGAATGAACAAGCAGCTTTTATTCACTTCCCCGTTTCTTGTTTTTATGCTCTGTACGCGCCTCATGTTGCAACAGTGGTATTAGAGAGGTTGCGTTTGATGTGAGGCCATCAGAGGGAGTGGGTAATCAAGCAAGCTTCATTTTATATTTCCCGTTATCTCTACTCATCATATGGCAACTCAAAATTCCACCCAAATGTTTCAATTCACCCAGTCTGGTGTTCCCATCTTTGATGGAGAACATTATGAATTTTGGTCCACTCATATCCGGCTTCTACTTCAATCCCAAGGGCTCTGGCAGCTAGGAAAGAAGGGAGGAAGGAGGAGACGGCAACTTCATCCAAAGAGAAAGAGCAAGATGCTGCTAAAACAACTTCATCCAAAGAGAAAGAGAAAGAAGAAGATCCTGCTAAACTCAAAGCTGCGGGGGAAGAAGCCAAGCAAGAAGCAAAGGCTCTCCTTATACTGCATCAAGGAGTAAGCAAGAGCATTTACCCAAGGATAATGGGTGCTGATACCTCAAAAATCGCATGGGAGACACTCCAAGAAGAATTCCAGGGGTCAGAGAAGGTAATAGACATAAAACTTCAACATCAATGGAAACTCTTTGAAAACATAGCCATGAAAGAAAATGAAACTGTTAAGGAGTTTGTCTCTCGATTGATGAGTATAGTGAATCAAATTAGGAGCTTGGGAGATAAGCTCAAGGATAAGAAGATAGCCCCAAAAATCCTGAGATGTCTCCCTCCCAAATTTGATCCAATCGTTACCATCATAGAAGAAACAAAAAACCTTAAAACCCTCTCCATCACTGAGCTTATGGGATCTCTCCAAGCCCATGAGGAAAGGCTCAAAATAAGTAATGATGAGCTTGATCAAGCTTTCCAATCAAAAACCAAAGTATCAGAAAAATTCACCCAAAGAAATCCCAAACCAGGGATGAGGGGTAGGGGGAGAGGTAGAACCAGTGAAGGGAGACCAGCTCATGAGTTCAAACACAACAACAACACACAAATGTTTTGTAACCTCTGCAAAAGAACAAACCATGTAGCCATGGACTGTTTTTACAAATGTAAGAGATGTAAAAAACCCACACATATGCAGAAGGACTGCTGGTCCAAGGATAAAGAAGAAAAGGAGGAAGTTAAGTACACAAACACCATTGAGAAACTTTTTATCACTGAAACCAGCACACAAAAAAACATCAAGCCAAACTTGGTTCATCGACAGTGGATGCTCCAACCACATGTCTCTCTGCATACAATTTTTTGTTAAAATGTATGAAGCAAGTAAAACTGAGGTAATACTAGGAGATGGAAAGAAACTGGTCATAGAGGGAACGGGAACTGTGACTGTAAGGGCTAAAGATGGCAACATAAGGCATATAGAAGGAGTACATTATGTGCCATCCCTCTCCCAAAGCCTATTGAGTGTGGGGCAGCTGATGAAGAATGGTTATTCCCTAACATTTGAAGAAAATCACTGCCACATAAGTCACAATGAGACAAGTGTGTGCATAGCATCAATTAGAATGACACCAAACAATATGTTCCCATTGAAATTAGAAATTCCAAATAAAGAGGAGGAGGCACTTGTGTGCACCTCACCCCTAATGTTATGGCACAATAGACTTGGGCACTTGAACCACAGAGATCTCATCCAGCTGAAACAAAAGGAGATGGCTCAGGGGCTGCCAGAACTGAAGGAGGAGGACCACAAGTGTGAAGACTGCATTCATGGGAAGAGTCATCGGCTGGCTTTCCCATCCTCAGCTTCCTGGAGGTCTAATAAACCTCTGGAATTGATCCATGCAGACCTATGGGGGCCAGCTCCAACTCCAACTCCTGGTGGTATGAGGTATTACTTAAGCATAATTGATGATTACTCACGATATTCTTGGAGATACTTCTTAAAACAGAAATCAGATGCTCTCACAAAGTTCAAAGAATTCAAACTTCAAGTAGAAAAAGAAAGTGGGCACAACATAAGAAGGCTGAGGACGGATCGTGGAGGAGAATTCACAGGGGATGCTTTCATGGACCTTTGCAAGAGCCATGGCATCACCAGAGAATTGGCAGCCCCTCGATCACCTGAGCAGAATGGGGTTGTAGAGAGAAAGAACAGAACTATAGCAGAAAGAATGAGGGCCATGCTTCACCACTTCAATTTGCCCCAAATGCTGTGGGCAGAGGCAGCCCATACTGCTGTCAATGTTCTAAACCGATCCCCAACCAGAAGTGTAGAAGGAGCAACTCCCTATGAAGCATGGAGGAAGAAGAAGCCTAATGTGTAGCACCTTAGAGTGTTTGGATGTCTTGCATACAGGCATATTCCCAAAGAAGATAGAAAGAAGCTTGAGATGAGAGCAGAAAAAGGAATTCTGGTCGGCTACAGCCAGCAATCCAAGGCCTATAGAATCCTAAATCCTGATACTTTACAGCTCTACACCTCCAGGGATGTAACTTTTGATGAGAATACAACATGGGAATGGGATCAGACACAGCATGGGGTCTTATTTCCAAAAGACTTTCAATTTCTTGACCCAATGGAACTCTCTAACCCTCCAACTGATGGGGTTACTGAAGAAGATCAGCCATCCAAACCATCTGAGGAGGGAGAGCAAGGAGAAACTCTTTCCCCTGAAGCTGTTTCAGATGAAGAGTCATCATCTCCCCAAAGGTATAAATACTTAACTGACATTTACCAATATGCAGATACTGTTTTTCTCACCAAGGAGGAGCCCGACAATTTCAAAGCTGCTGCCACTGATCCAAAGTGGATGGAGGCAATGGAAGCTGAAATGAAGATGGTGGAGAAAAATGAGACATGGGAATTAGTTCCCAAACCTGCAAACAAAAAGATAATAAATCTAAAGTGGGTCTACGAAGTGAAGCAAGATGAGCATGGAGAAATTGTGAAGTATAAGGCCAGAATAGTGGCCAAAGGGTTCTCCCAACGGCAAGGGATTGACTACACCGAGACGTTTGCACCAGTGGTTAGAATGGAAACCATCAGATCCCTTCTTGCAGTTGCTGTACATGCAGACCTCCCCGTTCACCAGTTAGACGTGAAATCTGCATTTCTCAATGGAACTATAGAAGAAGAGGTGTATGTTAACCAGCCTGAACGTTTTGAGAAAAAGGGAGAGGAAGAGAAAGTCTATAAGCTGAGAAAGGCTTTGTATGGCCTAAAGCAAGCCCCCCCCCCCCGGGCATGGAATCATAAAATTGATTCCTATCTTATCTCAAATGGGTATGAAAGGAGCAGGAATGATGCAGCCTTGTACACCAAATGCTTTCTCAATAATCAGTTCCTGCTACTAACTTTATACGTTGATGATTTGATCTTCATAGGGTCAACAACAGAAATTGTGGATGGATTCAAGAAAACAATGAAACAGGAGTATGAAATGAGTGATCTTGGACTTATGAAATATTTTCTAGGGCTCCAAATCAAGTAAGAGCCAGGAAGTATATTCATAAATCAAGAAAGGTATATTTATAAGCTGTTAGAAAAATTTGGAATGCAGGAGGCAAATCCAGTCATCACTCCAATGAGCACAAGCACAAAACTCTCCCAGTTTGATCAGCATAAACCAGTCCCAGAAGCCGATTACAGAAGCTTGATTGGATCACTTATTTACCTCACCAATACGAGACCGGATATAGAAAATGTTGTTAGTATCTTATCAAGGTATCTCTCGACGCCGAGCTCAGAACACCTCATCACTGCCAAGCGTGTTCTCTGTTATCTCAAAGGAACGAAACACCTGGGACTCCTATATGAGAAGGAAGAAGAAACAGATTTAATTGGATACACCGATAGTGACTGGGGAGGAGATAAAGACGACAGAAAAAGCACGGGAGGCTTCATTTTTCTTCTGGGAAGCAAAGTCATATCCTGGTCCTCCAGGAAACAGAAGGTTGTTGCACTGTCCTCAGCCGAGGCTGAGTACATCGCCGCGTGTGCTGCTGCGTGTGAAGGACTATGGCTACAGAAGTTGTTCAGTGATCTATATCCCCACAAGAAGACGAAGCCAATCACCATTTGGTGTGATAACTTTGCTACAATCGGAATTGGGAAAAATCCCATCTTCCATAGCCACACAAAGCACATAGAGCTACGTTTCCATTTCCTAAAAGAGCTTGTGGAGACTAATCAAGTGAAGATGAACTACTGTCCCACGAACAAACAGCTGGCAGACATTATGACCAAACCCCTTCCAAATCATTCCTATCTTGCAATCAGGAATGTGTTAATCTCAGCATTACGGGGGAGTGTCGAGAGAGTTAATGCAGAGATAATAAAGCCACAACAGAAGCCAAGGAGACAGAAGGAGGAAGTAGGAGCTCGAGACATAGAAGAATTAAATCCAGCCGTTGCAGAAAACAAAGAGCCAACAACCTGGAGCTGAAGAAGCCGAAGCAACACTACCTGGGAACCATGAAGTCTTTAATGTTTTCTTGCCTTTGTAATCGCTTTCTCTCCTTCTATATAATGTAAGAACCTGCAAGGAAGAATTATGCCATTTTGAGAATCTATGAATGAACAAGCAGCTTTTATTCACTTCCCCGTTTCTTGTTTTTATGCTCTGTACGCGCCTCATGTTGCAACATGTTTTTATAGAGTAATTGAGTTCTAATGCAACTCTTCTTCAATAAAGGACAACCACTGTAGTACTCCTCATGTACTTTTGTTTCTCCCTGCATCCTCCACCGCCTGATTGTGGTTTATTTATATCAACTCTATGTTGTTGTCAGCTATGTTTTGCTGGTTTAATTTCTTCCTCACGCTGTTTTTAGGTCATTCTGTTGCTATTGTTCTAATATAAACTCCACGTACTTCTCCTGGTAAGAGTTTACATTGTGGGCAAATTATTCTGCCGAATTCCTGTGGATGCGCCACATGATTTCATAACCATGTGTTATTACCGCATGCTGCTCATTATTTACAATGCAATATTTTCACATATGTTGTTATTTATGTCAGCACGCCACGCGGTACTGCAATAAAATGCTTACCTAGCCGTATATAATTTGTAGTTTTATTCAACGTGCTCAACAAGTAATGGATCGTGATCATGCGTTAGAGGGCATATCAGACACAGTTCACCTGCGTCATGCTCGAAAAAGAGTACCAGAACTACCCATAATAGATGAACAAAGTTCAGCATATGATGTACACCTTCAGCGTAATACTTCACCAAATGCTGCAAATGCACCATCAACATCGCATGGTACTCAACATGCTTCTAATCGAGAGCGCTCGCAGAGACGAAGAGCGCATATGTCCGACGAACAACGTGAGGCGCAAAGAGCATATAATCGATCGTACCAACGTGAGCGACGTGCTCATATGGCAGAAGACCAACGGGCACACGAGCGACAGGTTCGACGTGCTGCTACTCAGGCACGACGCCAACAACTAGCCCCACAGCGCACCCAGTTTGGAAACCAATCCTCTGAGCCGGAACACCCTGTGGCACCCCTACCCCCGAGAACTCCACTTGCAGAAGACATACCAGCAGCAACGCGTGCTACTCCACCAAGTCGTACTCGAGCCCATTCAGGAAGCAGAGTGGCAGAAATGTCCACTGAACAACGTGCTGCACGACGAGCTTACAATCGATGCTACCAAATAGTGCGGGCTGCGCAAATGACAGAGATGCGGCGTGCACATCAACGGGAAATTAGGCGTACTGCTGCTCAAAGACGACGCCATCAAGTGCCCCGCCAGCGTGACCAAATTCAACTTCACGGCTGCATGACCCCTCACAGTGCTGTGCCTCAGCACGAACCCCCTCGACATGAGGCAGTACTGCATGTTCCCTGTGAGCACATTGGCATTACGTGGGGTAAGTATGTATATTTATTTGTACGCATTCTCCTCCTTACAAATACCACTATATAACACATCACCCACACGCTCTTGCATCTCGAAGTCACAAATGCAGATAACGGTGTTGTGCATCGATATTCACTGTCAGTTGTAGAGCCTTCATCGTTATCTCACGCTGAGCGCCTGCCTCAACTTGGACAATCGTCCACAATGCACGCCTACGCTCCACTGCTGCCTGAATGTGCCCCTCCACTACTGTCTGTTGCCCCAGTGCTTCAACAACGACATGAAAACTTGCCATATCGTACGCAGTCATAACATTATCTACTACTATAAGAGTTTATGTCCATGCACACCCTATGCTCATAACACACTCTTCAAAATTTACCTTCGTAGAAAACTCAGCACATACCATTCAACAACCTTACCTCAACAGTGATGACATCTCCGATGATACTGTTACCGCTGCAAATCATCGTCCGAGGAGCCTTAACATTGCTCGCACATCCACTGGAAGTACGCAAACTGTGCACTTACACATGCAGTCTCCACATTTCTGTATGTACTGTCGTGCTAAACTGTTCGACGGTGAAACATCTACAATGTGTTGCAATAATGGCCGGGTGCAGATTCCAGCTATACCCTTCCCAGCTGAACTTTACAGTTTGTTCACTGCTGATTCAACTGAAAGTCGTCATTTCAAAAGATACATCCGTTCTTATAATCACGTGTTCTCTTTCACTTCTATGGGTGTTAAATTAGATTCGGCATTGGTCGCTGATCAACACGCCATTTATACTTTTCACGCTCATGGCGCAATATACCACAAAATTGGATCTCTTCTGCCAACTGCAAATACAAGACCCCGCTACTTGCAGTTATATATATACGATACAGAACATGAGCTGGATCATCGCTTGCAAGAAAGCTCCGAATTAGATCGTCAGTTACTTGAGAAGATAACATTAATTCTTAATACATGCAACCCATTTGTTCTGATGTTTCGACGCTTAGCGCAACGAGAAGATATTGAGCAGTGCAGATTGGTAATTACAGAAAGGCCTGCATTTGAACAACAATATATATTACCAACTACATCACAAGTTGCTGCTATAATTGTTGGTGCTGACGAGTATATTGATTCTAATGAAAGGGATATAATTGTTGAGACAATTGAAGGCAACGTAGTTACGGTCCAAGAGTACACTGGTTACATTGATCCACTTCAGTACCCACTGCTTCTGCCATACGGCACGTATGGCTGGTTAGCTGAATATAAAGGGCTGAATAGTCAACGTGTTAGCTGTTGCGACTACTACTCCTACATACTTCAGGTTTCATAGTTATATTTATTAGCATTCAGATTTCTAAACATCTGCTTACATCATAATCAACCTCATATACATTCTGCTACAGGACCGTCAGCCACCTTTATCATTACCACTGCATGGCTGTCGTCTGCTGCAACAATACGTTGTTGACAACTACATTAAGATAGAAACTCAGAAACTACGTTGGATAAAAAAATCAACATAATATTCGTGCTGAACTGTATAGTGGCTTGCAGGACTGCCTGAATGCAGGAGAAAATAGTGGAGGTACATTTCCTATGTTTCACTACAATTTGCAGCTTCATCTCTGTATACTCGATACTCCACCTTACTACATTATCTTATTATACTACAACAAATATTGGTCGACGGTTTATACTACCGTCATCTTTTGTTGGAAGTCCTCGCGACATGTATCAGCGTTACCAAGATGCAATGTCTGTTGTCCAGCAATATGGTAGACCAGATTTTTTTTGACAATGACATGCAACTCCTCCTGGCCCGAAGTCACAGAATCACTATATCCTGGACAAACAGCACAGGACCGTCCAGATATTGTTGCTCGAATATTTCACGCTAAATATGAAAAGTTAAAAAATGATATTTTCCACAAATATGTTATAGGGAGAACAGTTAGTCACGTGCACGCAATTGAGTTTCAAAAAAGAGGCTTTCCACATGTTCATATGCTTATTATTTTTGACGCACGTGACAAAATGAACACCCCAGATGATTACGACAGTATTGTTCGAGCCGAGCTCCCTCATGTCGAACATGAACCTGAACTCTACAATGCTGTGGTGCGCCATATGATCCATGGCCCGTGTGCCCATGTCAATCCGCATGCTCCATGCATGAAGCATGGTAGCTGCAAAAAGGGCTACCCTAAACACTTTTCCGTACATACCGTTCAAGGAGCAAACTCATACCCAATATATCGACGCCGAAATGATGGGCGGGCATTTACGTTGCCGCACAGAGAAAATTTCCACATTGATAATCGGTGGGTTGTTCCATATAATCCATGGCTGCTACTGAAATATGACTGTCACATTAATGTTGAGATTTGTAGTAGTATCAAAAGTATAAAGTACTTATATAAATACATTCACAAGGGACCTGACCGTATTGCATTTGGGGTTCAGCCTACTGAATCTCACAATGAACTATCTGAATATATAAATGGTCGATGGATATGTCCACAGGAAGCATTTTGGAAAATATTCAAATTCACTATGTACCAGACATATCCATCGATTATTCGTTTACAGATTCATTTACCTGACAAGCAGCAGGTTCAGTTCCGCACAACTGATTTGCTCAATAACATTCTTGCAAATGAGCGAAACTCACGAACAATGTTGACTGAATTTTTTAGAGTTAACGACATTGAACGTGAAGCACGCAGATATTTATACACAGAATTTCCAAAACACTACACATGGAATTCAAGTTCAAGAACATGGCATAAACGGAGGTGTCGACAAAAAATTATTGCTAGAATGTACTCTGTACATCCATCTGAAGGAGAACGATTTTATCTGCGCATGCTTCTGAATCATATTCGAGGGCCCAAGTCTTTCGAACACTTGATGACGGTTGCTACTACGACTCATCCAACATTTAAAGATGCGGCTGAACAGTACGGACTATTAGAACGAGACACTGGTCTACATAGCTGTATGCGCGAGGCTACCAAATATCATATGCCATCAACACTACGGACATTATTTACGACAATTTTACTATACTGCAACCCTACTGAAGTTCGAGCCCTATGGAATGACAACTACACCGCAATGACACAAGATTATGTTACAAGTTCGTCTATCAGTGATGTATTCGTCCTCAACAAACTCCTTCGGGAAATAGATTATATTCTCCAGCAACATACTAAAAGTATATCACAGTTTGATATCCCTCAAATGTCTGCGGTCTTCCAAAATATGTCTAACTTCTCCAGCTTAATTGAAGATGAGTTGTCAATACCAATTTCATATGCGGATGTTAATTCTGTTTCATCTTTGAATCAGAGCCAGTCTTTGGTCTTCCACACTATTACTGAAACAATTCGAGAGAAGAGAGGTGGTATTTTTTTCATTGATGGTCCGGGTGGCACCGGCAAAACATTTTTGTACAGAGCGCTCCTTGCACATCTACGCCTACAAGGTCATATTGTACTTGCCATTGCTTCGTCAGGCATCGGTGCAACTCTTCTGCCAGGTGGCAGTACAACACACCTAAAATTCAAAATTTCAATTCCTATTGAGGCATCCTCATTCTGCAAAATTGGCAAGCTTTCTGAAATACAACAACTACTGCACCATTGTTCCGCTATTATATGGGACGAGGCACCAATGTCACATAAATATGTTTTCGAGGCTGTTAATCGTTCGTTGCGCGATGTTCTGGACTCAAATCAACCTTTTCGGGGAAAGGTTGTAATTATGGGAGGTGATTTTCGTTAGGTCCCACCTGTTGTAATTAATGGCACAAGGTCACAAATAATTAATGCAAGCATAGTTGCATCACATTTATGGTCAACTGTCCACTTACTTTCACTGTCTGAAAATATGCGTGCACTCAATGACCGACATTTCTCAGAGTTTCTTCTTCGTGTTGGAAATGGTGTTGAGCGTACATGTGATGATGATATGATACGCATTCTCGAATCAATGATCGTTCCATGGGAAGGGGAACATTCGATCAGTGCACTTATCAACATTGTATTCTGTAATATGGCATGTAATATTAATAACTCTGACTACTGGGAAAACCGCGCATTGCTAACTCCGTTAAACGAAGATGTCACTCACTTAAATGAGAAATGTCTCACTGTTTTACCAGGTGATGAAACGACATACTACTCATTCGATTCTGTTGATGATGATAAATATAACTTATATCTGCAGGAGTTTCTTAATAGTATCTCACCGGGAAGTCTTCCTCCCCACAAACTGTGCTTGAAAAATGGTGCGCCTGTGATTCTTCTGCGAAATTTTAACCCTAGAATTGGCCTTTGCAATGGCTCACGTCTCATATGCCATCACTTTTCAAGGAATGTTATTGAGGCTGAAATTCTTACAGGCCAGCATAAAGGCAGGCCCGTGTTTCTTCCACGCATACCCCCAAAAAATGCTGGAGATCAGAAGCTTCCTTTCGAGCTCACTCGAAAGCAATTTCCAATTCGTTTGAGCTTTGCACTAACTACAAACAAATCTCAGGGACAGACCATCAGGCAGATAGGCATGTACCTGCCTTCTCCTGTTTTCACTCATGGTCAGCTTTATATTGCTCTATCAAGAGGTGTGGATGCTTTGAGTACAAAGGTATTAATAAAAAATGGGACGATAGCTAAACGTCCTGACACTTACACAAAAAGTATTGTTTTCAAAGAGTTACTCTCCAAAGTTATCGTGCAGGTACATTTTGTACGTCTTGCTTATATTTTTCTTCGCAACATAATTGTACAGCGGTATTACTGACAATTGTTACTACACCTCTTACTGACCGCTCAGTCACATCATACGTACTCACATCCAACTGCCTCATGCATAGACTCCTGAAGAAACACATTCTGATTACTCAAATTGATATTTCTACGTCCCAACAATGCATCTACATTTTCTCTCTTTCTTTGCCATCACCTAAGGTCACTCATGCTACTCACGTTGCTGCTTCTGTTATTATTATTACCTTATGTCGTCTCTGATAAATTGTACTTTCATCTCATTTCTGATTTTGTTTCTTCGTTACTACGTCATCGTTTCCAGCTCCGTGTGCATCAACAAGCTTCTGCGCCACTTAGTTCGACGTACGCCCTCATTAAGCTGTGGGTTTGCTGTTGCCATTGCAAATGGTATTGCCGCCTGTTTGCTCTCTGAGATTTGCGATGTCCACTCCTGCCTCTTCGTCTGATATGACGCTCGCACAGCGCGATGAAGTTGCCTCCAACTGCACTGTCCCACCTGATATGCATGAGTACTACTACTTCTCCCTACTGCTCACCGGCCTTAGCTCTGCTACAACTACCGAGGTTCTAAGGTCCACCTTCGCATCTCTTCCTGGATTCCTTCATGCCACTGTATGCACCATGACTCTTGCTCTGTAATTACATATTTTCTGCCTTTTCTATCAAACTCATTGTTGTTTTACATTTCTTTATGAAGGCTGACGTGAATGCATCTGGGCAGCCAGCGGGCACGGGTGAGGTGCTCTTCGCAGATGAGGTCACAATGACGTCTGCCGCAAAACAGATGCACGACCATATCATCGACTGACGTAAAATATCTGTCCGTCCTATGGCGTTATTTGATGTTAACACAGCGTACTCTCTGCGTGGATGCTACTGAGACAATAGTGCTCCGCAAAGTCCGACTCATGTCACCTGTATATGTTTGCAGATGTTCACTGCACATGCATTTCTACCATACTTTTGAGCATGTTGCACCGTCGTTTACTGCACTGTTGTTGTTTCCACACATTTCACGTGTGCCTCTGAGGATCTGCTCAGTGCTTTGTTCTTGCTATAATTGATCGTTGTTGCTTCTAAGTTTTTCGATCTCCCTCTGTACTTCACTGCTTCGTTTATATTGTACCTGTTGATGCGACCAGTGTATTTTCACATAATTTTTCAGTTACTGTAGTAAGATGTGATCTGTTCTGTGTTTATCAGTGATTTCCTAAAATGTTGTCGACAGAAGTGCTGAATTTCTACACAGAATGCTCACGGTGCATGACTGATGAAAAGCAAATTACATGAAAATCAAAAGACAAATAAAATATGAGGTTCTGCTGCGCGTCACTGTACATTATTATATATGTAATACAGATAAAAATTATCTATTATTTATTGCACTTACTATATGAGATACTGTAGGCTATGGCGCTGATGCTTCTAGTAAATGAATATACGTATCAGTTAGATGAAAAATGTATCAACCTACTCCCCGTACATAATAGTACATGCATCTTGCGTGCCTCTGTTGCTTATGACTGGTACTATGTCTACCCATAATACTCTTTGCATAGTGCATCACTGCGTAATGTTCCTTCGCACAAACAGCGTTTCCAAAGCGGCTACCCTGTGCTGCTTACGGAAATTCTAAACTCACTTCTTTTGCTTCGCAGCACTTCACCACTCATATGGCATAAATGTTAACAGAAAATTATTTGCTCACATATTCTCACGTTCCGACATATACGAAAACAACTGATCATTCTGCTCATTCCTCTAAAAACTGCTGCATGTCAGGAAAGGCCGTTCAGGTTCGATAAACAAAAATATTCACTTCATTCACAATTCGCGCTACCAATTAACATATCTCAAACTCAACCAATGCACCAGCTTCGAATCCACCTCCGTTCTCGCATTCAAACTGCTTCTCAGCTTTACATTCCTGTACCAATATATATTGACATATGTTAACTTACAGTCTTTTTGCTACTGAAATGTAAAACTTATCGTAAATCAGCGCCATTTATGATAACTGCACCATTTATGTGTCTTAGCATTAATCTCTCTTAATGTACCTCTTAACCTCCCTCTACCACCAAACAGCATTTATTGTTCCGTCTGTTTTAACTATTGGTCTTTTCTTATTTAAACTCTGTATTAGCCCTCTCTTATTAGGGAATATTTTGTAATACTTTCCAGTTAATGCAAGCTTTCTATTTCTCCTCCATCTCTGTGTTTTTCCTGCAAAGATCAACAGACAGATTAGTTTACAACAGTGGTATCAGAGGCTTTCATGGCTTCATCATCTACCCCATTTGTTCCCTCGTACACCCAATCTTCCATCCCCATTTTCACCGGAGAGCTCTATGACTTTTGGAGTGATAAGATGGAAACTCTCCTCCGGTCTCAGGATCTCTGGGACATCGTCAAGGATGGGCCACAACCAAGTGATAAAACAAAAGACGGAGAGCCACCCAAGTTCACTAAGGAAGAACTGAAGAAGGATGCCTTGGCCCTTCATCTGATTCAACAAGCCGTCTCCACACCTATCTATCCTCGTATCATGGGATCAAAAACTGCTCACGAAGCATGGCAGAGGCTTGAAATGGAATACAAGGGCTCCAAAAAGGTAATCAAACTCAAGATATATTCTCTCCGTCGACAATTTGATACCATTATCATGCGTGAAAATGAAACTTCTCAAGAATTTTTTGCTAAAATCACTAGCCTTGTAAACCAAATAAGAAGCCTAGGGGGAGTATTAGAAGAACAGCAAATCGTTGAGAAAATACTTCGATCCCTACCAAAGACCCATAAACATATTGTCTCATCCATACTTGAGGCACATGATCTTGACAGCCTAACAGTTGTTGAACTCATGAGCTCCCTCCAAACCCATGAAGATCTCCAAACCCCAGATGAACCAGCCCTTGACCAAGTTTTTCAAACCAAGATGAATTTCACAAACAAAGCCCCAGAAAAACAAATCACAGAAGGAGGAAGAGGCAGACTTTACCCCCCTTGTCTGATCTGCAAAAAACAGAACCATGATATGAGAGACTGTTTTTGGAGATGTAGGAGGTGTAAAAATCCAAATCATTCTGAGAGGAACTGCCGGCATAAACAAAAGGAAGAAGCCCAGCTAACTGAAACAAATCCAGACACATTTCTCCTTACCTGCAGTGTCACTGTTCAACATAACTCATCCACTTGGGTAATCGATAGCGGCTGTTCAAGACATATGGCAAAGGATAAGGTTTTCTTCATCACCCTGGATGAGGACTACAAATCCTCTGTTCTATTAGGAGATGGAAAAGAAAAAATAATAGAAGGAAGGGGGACAATCCAAATCATTGCACCAAATGGGGAACCAAAATATATCTCTGATGTTCAGTTTGTTCCATCTCTCTCACAAAACTTATTGAGTGTGGGGCAGCTTCTAAGAAGAGGCTTTAAAGTCACATTTGATCAAGAGAAATGTCTAATCAAAGACTCTAAAAATCAAATTATTCTGGCTTCTGCCCTTATGAATAAGAGCAATCTCTTCACTATCTCCCTACCACCTGCTATTTCCAGTGCTCTCACTTGCTCTCAATACTCTCCTGACCCCACTACTCTCCTTTGGCACCATCGACTTGGCCATTTGAACTTCTCTTCTCTACAAATCATTCAAACAAAACAAATGGTATCAGGTATGCCCACTCTTCAAATCTCCCACCAAAACTGTGACTCATGTGCTAAGGGAAAGACACACAGATTGCCTTTTCCCAAGCCTGCCACCTCCAGAGCTTCAGGGCCGTTTGATTTGTTGCATATGGACCTGTGGGGACCTGCCACCACACAATCCTTAGGAGGGAAGAACTACTATTTTCTCATTGTAGATGACTTTACCCGATACATGTGGGTTTTCTTTCTAAGGCACAAATCTGAGACAATAACCCATTTTGACTGGTTTAAAAAACAAGTTGAAAACACTTTTGAATATAAAATCAAGACCATCAGGAGTGATAGAGGGGGAGAGTTCCTATCTAAGTGTCTCAGTAAACTATGTCATGAGGCTGGTATTCAAAGACAGCTCACAACACCTGGTACCCCCCAGCAGAATGGAGTTGTTGAGAGGAGGAACAGAACAATAATTGAAATGACTAGAACCATGCTGATCCACAAAAACTGTCCAAAAAACTTCTGGGCTGAAGCTGTCTCAACAGCCACATATATTTTGAATCGTGTTCCCACAAAAGCTCTTGAGAGCATAACCCCCTATGAAGCCCTGTACAAACACAAACCAGAAATCTCCCACCTGAGAACTTTTGGATCAATTGCTTATGCCCATAAGGTAATAGAAAAGAGAGACAAACTCAGTGAAAGCAGCACAAAGTGTGTACTTCTTGGGTACAGCAGTGAAAGCAAAGCATACCGGCTATATGATCCCACCTGCAGGAGGTTGTTTATCTCCCGGGATGTAATATTTCATGAAAATGAAAAATGGGATTGGGGCTCAGTACAGGATCAATATCATCAGCGTGTTTTCCCAACACCATTGTTGGTTGAGCTGGAATCTTCTCCAAGCCCCCTCCACAACAATAATAGCAGCACTGGAACTCCTTCAGTGTCTGTGGAGATGGATTTTCCTCCAACCCCACTTCTTGAAAACAGAAGCAGTTCTAGGACTTGCCCATTGCAGGTTGAGCATGGATCCTCCAACAACTCCATCCATTGCAATGAGCGCAGCCCGGCTGACTCTGATCCTGACTCATCACTGCCCGTTAAAACAAGGACTCTTGAAGACATCTATCACAATACAGAAACAGCATTAGCAATTATATCACCTCAAACTTTTTCTGAAGCTTATGAAGAACAGCAGTGGAGAGATGCTATGCAAGAAGAGCTCGATGCCATAGAAAAAAACAACACATGGTCACTTGTCTCAAAACCCCCAAACAAAAATATCATCGGCTTAAAATGGGTTTATAAAGCAAAACAGAATGAGAAAGGAGATGTAATAAAACTTAAAGCCAGACTTGTTGCAAGGGGTTTCAGCCAAAAACCAGGGACCGACTTCGATGAAACTTTTGCCCCAGTGGCAAGAATGACGACTATTCGATTGATTCTTGCCGTTGCTGCTCAAAACCAATACCCCATCTTCCAGCTAGATGTGAAGTCGGCCTTTTTAAATGGAAATCTCTCTGAAGAAGTCTTTGTCACACAACCTCCAGGATACGAGATAAAGGGTAAAGAGGAAATGGTATATAAATTGCATAAAGCTCTATACGGGCTCAAACAGGCACCGCGGGCATGGAATCAAAACATAGATTCCTATTTCCTATCTGCAGGTTTTTCTCGAAGCAGCAATGAGGCTACTCTATATACCAGAATTAAAGATAAAGAACTTACTCTCATCAGCCTCTATGTGGACGATCTCATCATCACCGGGACAAGCTTGGATCACATATGCACATTCAAAGGGGAAATAATGAAAAAATATGACATGACGGATCTGGGACAACTAAATTTCTTTCTGGGGCTTCAAATCAAACACATTGCTTGCGGTATTTTTGTCTCGCAGGAACTATACACTCAGTCGCTACTGAAGAAATTCAACATGGAAGCATGTAATCCCTCTGTTACCCCAATGTCAACCTGTGAGAAATTCTATCCAAAAAAGGAAGAAGACGAAGCCGCCAGTGAAGAACAATATCGGAGTCTCATCGGCTCCCTCATCTACCTTACAAATACTAGGCCCGATATTGAGAATGCCGTAAACATTCTCGCCAGGTTCGTAAGTAATCCCTCCAAATTCCATTTCTCAGCAGGAAAAAGAATCCTTCGTTACTTGCAGGGCACAAAGGCACATGGGATTCTCTACAAAAGGGAAAAGAACGGACATCTCACAGGCTACGCTGATTCAGACTGGGCTGGAAACCTGGAAGATAGAAGAAGCACTGCTGGTTACATCTTCTTCCTAGGATCCAGTCCAATCTCCTGGAGTTCGAGAAAACAGCATACAATTGCCCTATCCACAACCGAAGCTGAGTACATGGCCCTCAACTCAGCTGCATGTGAGGCCATCTGGCTGAAAAAACTAAAGAAAGATATATGGGACAACAAGGAAGAAGAAGACACAAATACAGTGAAGATTCAGTGCGACAACACTTCCGCCATCGCTCTCTCAAAGAACCCTATTTTTCACGGAAGAAGCAAGCATATCGATATACGCTACCATTTCATCCGAGAGACCATAGAGAAGAAGGAGATCGAGCTCGTTTTCTGCCCTACTGAAGAACAAGCTGCCGACATTTTTACAAAGCCTATTCCTCGCAATCGCTCCGCTGCCCTCAGAGAAAAGATCGGCGTCATAAATGGCACAGATTTAGGGGGAGTGTAAAACTTATCGTAAATCAGCGCCATTTATGATAACTGCACCATTTATGTGTCTTAGCATTAATCTCTCTTAATGTACCTCTTAACCTCCCTCTACCACCAAACAGCATTTATTGTTCCGTCTGTTTTAACTATTGGTCTTTTCTTATTTAAACTCTGTATTAGCCCTCTCTTATTAGGGAATATTTTGTAATACTTTCCAGTTAATGCAAGCTTTCTATTTCTCCTCCATCTCTGTGTTTTTCCTGCAAAGATCAACAGACAGATTAGTTTACAACATGAAATACATGAACCTCTGCGGTCTTCAATAGTTACTCCACATTGTCGTGCTAGATTGTTTCCATGACATATTAATGATATGCTTACATTTATTGTCGTTCACTTATACTGTCTTACCTCTTCTCAGCTTTACTTCGTACATTACAGTGAGTCTCATTTGACACATATAAATGCCAAGCCGCAAAGACTCTATGGCATCATCATTGCCAACGTGGACAGCCCCGCTCCAACGTAAGATTTTCAACCTTATGATTCCGAATAGGTTCAACAATTTCGTACATGTCACTTTAAGACCTTTACTACATATTAAACATTTCCTTATAAGTTATAACTCATGCACATGATCTGCCTATCAGCTACATCAGCCGTCAGTCACATAGTCTGCAATCCCGCTGCGGCCACCGACAGCAGCGACGATTACTACAATGAAATCTGCAGAGATACTACAACAGGGTGGTCTGATGGTCCGCATACAAAAATTGACGGGTTCTCGCTTACATTACCGCGCCCGCCAGCAGCCCTCAATGCACGTGAAGAATGGAATTTTGTCTTCGATATGATTAGGAGGTTAGGCATACTAAAACATACATACTTTCATACAGCTAACCTCTACCGAATGTGCATCCTACAACTGTCTGATATTTCCTCTTTCATCTGTGAACGATACAGGGTATCGCGAGGCCACTGAACAATGCATGTTGCCGTTTTGCTGGTGCACCCAACAGATATAAGCGTATTTTCATATACGTTCAAATGCAGCATTAAGCTACATTACTACTTACGTTATCTGTGTTCGTTTCATGCGTGTACATGTACGAGTGTTTTTTGTTTTGCCGCACGTTTACTCTGCTTGATGCTGCTATTATGTACATCCGCGCACGCCAGCTGCTACATAAATATGGGATGTCGTTTACTGTAAAAATTACTTTTTGAACGTTTACTTTCAATATCACTTTCTGCTAAGCTTTCCGTGGGGTTAAAGTGAAGATTGCCCAAATCTAATCGTAAACTCTTCGCAAATGATCTGATTTACCTTCACTTATGATCTCATTTTCAACAGAAAACTAATGTGATTGTCGTGCAGGCATCGTACTTTTAAACTTTCTGCGGATTTCATATCATGCAGTTTCAACCTCCACTGCGGAGAGTTCATATCATGCAGTTTCAACCTCTAATATGATAGCCATTAATGCAAAATTGTACTCACTGATGTTGTTCAAGGTAAAGAGTTGATGCTAAAGGTTTTGGATTTACCTGCTTTAACGTTTTTCTCTCCACCATCTTCCAAATTTGCGCTTAAATTTTCTCAATAGTACAAAAGAAATATCCGCTGAGCAAAAAATGTACTACCAGGACTATACATGGACAAATAATAAGATTATATTTACAATAAACTACAAGACCATGCTTCTCTTTCCTCCACCTACAGAAATCATAACCTTCGCTAACGGCCCTCGAGCTGTGGGGTAATGATACGATACGGACCGCCCTCTTATACCTCTTGAATATTTTTAACTGTTTTATTTGCTTTAATTTTGTAATATTATTTTGAAAAATTTACTCCATACAAAAAAAGTCAGATACATATTTGTCTTCTCAATGATCGAATCGAGAAACCTGTGATCTTTGTTAATGCTTCACCCATGGCCATACCTATCCGCTTTTACTTTCGGCTTTCATACAGATATATACAAAGTTTCACAAACTCTGATGCATTGTTGAATTTTAAGTTAAACACATATACGTAAATATGATAATGACAATTACACAGCAGTCACAAATGTATTTTGTGGAATTCATGCAAGGGATCCCCCTCATGCGATCATCATTAAAAGCAACGACCAAATACTATCACTGATGCACATTGCTCTTTGAATCTTGCGCAGTCATATAAGTGCACTGCCACGAGAATTTATGTACATATATATAGGGACGACCATCTTCGCACGGCCTGAGGCCGTGCTTGATGGTCTTTGCAGCGACAGTACACTTGCAGCGACGATGCTTCTGCCCAAAGTCACCCCTTCTCGGACGCTTGGTCAATTCACATTGCATCGGGAGCCCCCGTACCCAGCGTGATAGTAGCCACGCCTCAGCAGTCTCGCAACGCGACGACAATCCTGCAGCCCGCCAACCCCCGTGCACTACAGTACCCCGGCCACAATGGTACTCTTACTGCATTCATCATTCCGCATACAGTTGCCTTCTTTTGGCCTCACAAAAAATGGACAAAATTTCCATCGCAGCTCACCACCGCCACGCGCAGCATTCTATTCGCACTGTCGGTTTACTGATCGTCCAAGAATGTGTGACTCTCGGCAAATGTGTCGTCGCTGCAATTGTACTGTCGATGCGAAGAGCATCGAGCACGGCCGGAGGCCGTGCGAAGATGCTCGTATATATATATATATATATATATATAATTTACCAAAATTTACATTTATAATTATTTAAGGAATTTTGTATTATAGATTTCCATTACCACAACTCTTGCATGTAATTTTAAGTTTTGTATTTGGCATGAAAAAAAATTAAGAAATTACTATAAATAAGGAAATAATAATAATATTTGGTAAAATATATATCTTATAAATTTTACCCTCCTATGTTACATATTTTATAATTCTATTATGCGCCTTTTGAAAATATGTCTTGTCATGTATTTTTAGGAAAAGTGTTTAACACAAATTATAGATCTTGTCGAGAACTATAACTTTCGTGTTGAACACTTTTCCTAAAAATACACGCACAAGGCGTATTTTCGCCTTGATCATAACTATAGCGAATTTTTGAAAATACGACTTGTACAAGCATTTTTAGGAAAAGTGTTCAACACGAAAGTTGTAGATCTTGACGAGATCTATAATTTTTATGTTGAACACTTT
Source organism: Dactylorhiza incarnata (assembly GCA_033032865.1). Taxonomy (NCBI): domain Eukaryota; kingdom Viridiplantae; phylum Streptophyta; class Magnoliopsida; order Asparagales; family Orchidaceae; genus Dactylorhiza; species Dactylorhiza incarnata. The sequence continues at coordinate 49,021 of JAWHQI010001399.1, forward strand.
TCCTAAAAATGCATGTGCATTGTGTATTTTCAAATGGCGCATAATAACTCATAGAAATTGGTGTGCGAATAGCCAAAACTGGTGTGCTTATAACAATTGCCTTAGTATTCTAGAAATTTAAAAAAATATCTATACTTTTAATAAAAAAAATTAAGCTATGAATAGTGCTCTTTCGATCAACCTTGGCTTGCGTGGATACCTTGGGGCTTCAAGTCTTCAAGTTACAGTCATAGACACGAAGCTCTGCCTTTACGACCAATCGCGAAAGTACTCCGATCGTAGCAGACACGGTGCTCTGCCCCTATAAATTTATTAATTCAGTTTAAAATAAACACACTATTAATTAATTAATGCGGACATCACTTTTCATTTTTTATTAAAAAATTCTCATCATGAAACTTATATTATCGTGCGTGTTAAATCAACTTTAATAAAGTTGATGAGTTTAATGGTAGCTTCTCAAAAATACAGCTGACATGTCTAATGACAGCATTCCTCAAAAAGTCTGCTAACATGTCTAATGATAGATTACCATGGGAGCGATCATATGTGTGTACTTCTATACTATTATTAAAAAAAATCATGGGAGATGAAGAGTTGTAGGCACGTCACTCATTTTTCTAGAATTCCGAAAATGCCACATTCCCCTTCATGAGTCAAAAGCATTTTTCATTTTGATTTTTTTAATACGAGAGACAGACAGTGCATAGCGGCCGAGCCACCGCGACAATATTTCGATCACGATAGTGTTGTTGCGGGACGACGCTCCCGCCGCTCACAGCCCTCAAGAGTGTAGTCACCCGGCTATCAATTTTCAAATGAGCTCCAGAGAGTTGCGAGTGACGGGAGCGTCAACGCGCCGCAACATTATCACGGCTATAGACTACTAGTATTGATGTATGTATATATGATTATTACATTATGTTTTTTTTGGTGCAATTATTTTCGGGCTGTATTTGATATTGATGTTTTCTTAATTTAAAAAGTATATTTTCGGGAGGGTCTTCTAACAATATTCATATTTCTAAATTTGTATTATGTGATGTGAAACAAAAAAAATATTAAAAATATATCAAATATATATTAACAAATATTCCTATTTCTAATGTTTTTATTTTCCGTATCTTTTCTATTTTTAAATGTTTGTGTTCGTCAAAAGAAAATGCCAAAAGTATAAAAAATATTTTAGTTGAAATAGTTTATATGCTCAAATAGCATTAAAAAGGTATAAATATAAATAGACGAAAAAAACTTTAACGCACACGAGTGATAGTATCTTGATCGTGAGAGAAACGGGGCTCCGCCCTATCATTTATCTACGTAGCATAAAATAAACACAATATCAATTAATGCAAAAATTAGGTATACATCACTTTTCTATTTTTGCTAAAAAAAATACCTCATTATGCATATATTATGTCAAATCAATTTTAATAAATTAAAATTGATTTGTCTAATAGTAACTTCTCAAAAATATCACTGAGATGCTCAATGACAGTCTTCCTCAAAAAGACCACTGAAATGCTTAATCAAATTTTGAATGTTTCACCAAAGACGACTCTTCTCTTTTAATATTTGTATAGACACGCGGGTGATAGGCAGGGGGCTCCGCCCCTACGACCAACCGCGACAGTGCACGGTGGCCCCCATTGCTCCGCGTGACAGTAATCCGACCACGACATTGCCTCGACGCGAAGGCGCCCCCGGCGCTCGCAAATCCCCCGAGCGCTATACTCTGCCCGTCGCTCATTTTTTGTGTGCACGAGGGTTTGCGAGCGGCGAAGAGAACACTTTTTTTATTGTAGGTAATGAATTCTGACTATATGAGCACATTTTTTAAAAAATTAACGCATAAATTTAAAAAGTTAGAAATTAATAGTATAGATGACATAAAATTGGAAAGTTGAATGTTTGATCGAATGATGTTTTTCACTTTTAATATAGTATAGATTATAAATGCCATAATTATATAATGTACTTAATTTGGCATGACAATGGTTATGACCGCCACCAAGAAAGAAAACTAGTTTTGAACATAAAAGTGGATGTAGTTCCTCAGGTGAGGTCGGGCGGTCATGAACGATGGTTCATAACCGCCGCGGTCACAACCCTCACAATTTTTTTATACGAGTGTCGTTTCATCCTCGTGGTGCGGGACTGTATTAATAAAAGGGCATTGTTATTGGTATCTCTTAAATGACTATTTGTAGGTCATTTATATTTGTACTTCATAGAGGATATTTGTACCCATTGTAGATATTTGTACAAAAAAAATAAAAATAAACTAATAATTAAAAGTTAATTTGTTAAATGTCCGATACATGATTTGAAACCCGACCTTTTTTAATATTAATGCGCAAAATGTACGAAATATATTGGCATCTCTTAATGTATGCAAATGTACGCAAAACAAATATTTCATTCCAAACATCAAATTTTTTTTGTAGGCGTCTCTTAATGTAGTCGCATCCCAAAAAAGTCCAAAACAAGAAAAAGGAACAAAATAATATCACTGTTTAACGTAGAAAAACAATGATTTAGTCACCTATAAAAAAGTTGTTGGGATTTTCGATCGCGGAAGCGCAATCCTCAAGAACAACTAAATACAGAGTCACAAGAAAATACGTACTTTGCACAATTTTATTAGCACAATAATATTAATAAGTACTCAAATTAAGAGATACACGTCCGAAAATATACTGCAAAAGAACGGACTACGATAATCTGCAGGACTAATATGAACTTGACTGCAATCCGTAAAACAGACGCACAAGATTCGTACCAGAACGTGCATTCGTCGTCGTCGGATGACCAACCGACGTTGCCACCGCCGAGAAGAGATCCAAGTCAGACTTGACCTTGCCGCGAATGCGCATCCCGCCAGCGTCACCACTTGTGCACAACCACCACCGCCTACGAGCATGCAACCACCGAGCACCACGCATCTTGCCGCAACCCGCGAATATGACGCCTTGCCGCTGCCCGCACGCTTTCGCTCTTCGATGTCAATGTAGCCCGCAATCGGATGTTGAAGGCCACCGTCTCCTTCCACCGTGCACTACCACTCTCCTCTTCAAGGCTTTACCTCTCTTTGATTTGACTTTTGGTGTGTCTATCCAAGCCATAACCCAACCTTTTGTATAAATATTTCATTTGCCTTGACCACATTCTGCACGAAGCATTATCTGCATGAAGCTATCTGCACAAAGCAATATCTGCACAAAACACAAATCTGCACGAAGCATCACCCCATGTCTGAGGCGTCAGTCGACTTGTCGCAAGTCGAACTCCATCTCTGTTCTTGTTCACCTGTGGGATGCCGACGCACCCAGATCGCAAAAGCTGACACGCCGAACCTGAGTCACAGAAGGACGATCCACTGCACCACCTCGACCATCCATCATATCAACCACAAAAAATCATGGGCGTACCACCTCGCACTGTGGTCCTCATCAGTCAGTATAGACTACAAAACTGCACAGCCTTCATGAGCATGACACACCCACGTGTCACCATCAGAACTCCTTTTCTTGCCGCAAAGTTGCAGCCACCCGAGTCCAAACTGCCCAACGATATCAAATTCTTATGCAGCTTGGGCACCAGATGTACTCTCTCAAGCCTGTGCACCACCCCATCATGCATCCGTCCATGTGTCTATAACCTCACAACCTGAGTCGTCACCTAAATAGACCGATCCAGTCGTCACCTTCAGAGAACTGAACATCGATGCATCCGAGCACATGTGTTGCGATGCACCAGAATCTAAATTCCATCCGCTGTCAGAGTTGTCTTGACTCTTAGTGATGGTATAAAGATCATCACTCTCCACTCCCAATTCTAGTGTCATCATACCTGCAACCTGGACGTCTCCAGAACTCTGCACACGTTGCAGGCAATTTCTCCTGATGTGACTGCTCTGCCTACAGTGGTAACAAATAACTCCCTTCTTCGACGCCGACCTAGCCCGTGCACCCCTCGATCCCTTGCCGAATGCTCTCCCCCGCCCATCTACCGCCAAAATATGCTCACCCCCAGGAGTGGGGTCCTTCAGTATCTGACTGGACAGTAATACCGATGTGACCTCCTCTAGCCCCACTGTATCCTTCTCATATAGGAGCGTGGTCACCATGTGTTTAAAGGACTGTTGCGGAATGCTTAGGGCTCTTGGTAGACCGGTTCACTTGAACCGCCTCAGCTCGTGAGCGAGCTAAGCGCGCAAACAGTCAATTAGAGGTTCGTTGAGTACGCAGAGACTTTTTAACGTGGAAAACCCGGAAAGGGTAAAAAACCACGCGGCCGGAGCTGTGCCGACCAAACTTCACTATCTTCTGGAGGAGTTACAACTTGGAAGCTAGAACTCGAGCGCGACAGGCCGCTGCTCGTTACAATACTTGGAGAAAGAGAGCCTCGAGGGTGACAGGCCACCTCTCGGAAAAACTAAGTCCTTTTTCCTTCTGAGACTGCTAGTCGCCTTTCGGAAGTGGGAAGGCCAGTCGCCTTTCTCTTCTGAGAAATGCTGGTCGTCTTTCGAAAGCGGGAAGGCCAGTCGCCTTTCCCTTCTGAGAAACGCTGGTCGCCTTTCGGAAGCGGGAAGGCCAGTCGTCTTTCCCTTCTGAGAAACGATGGTCGCCTTTCGGAAGCGGGAAGGCCAGTCGCCTTTCTCTTCTGAGAAACGCTGGTCGCCTTTCGGAAGCGGGAAGGCCAGTCGCCTTTCTCTTCTGAGAAACGTTGGTCGCCTTTCGGAAGCGGGAAGGCCAGTCGCCTTTCCCTTCTGAGAAACGCTGGTCGCCTTTCGGAAGTGGGGAGGCCAGTCGCCTTTCTCTTCTGGGAACGCTGGTCGCCTTTCTGGAAGTGAGAAGGCCAGTCGCCTTTCTCTTCTGAGAACGCTGGTCGCCTTTCTGGAAGTGGGGAGGCCAGTCGCCTTTCTCTTCTGGGAACGCTGGTCGCCTTTCGGAAGCGGGAAGGCCAGTCGCCTTTCCCTTCTGAGAAACGCTGGTCGTCTTTCGGAAGCGGGAAGGCCAGTCGCCTTTCCCTTCTGAGAAACGCTGGTCGTCTTTCGGAAGCGGGAAGGCCAGTCGCCTTTCCCTTCTGAGAAACGCTGGTCGCCTTTCGGAAGTGAGAAGATCTCCAAGTCCCGAAGGAGATCTTCAAGTCCCGAAGGAGATCTTCAAGTGCCGAAGGAGAATTCCGCAAAAGTCTGCAAGGAGCTCTCCTGGGTCCCGAAGTCAAGGTCCTTTTAAATGAAGCCATGGGGCTCCTTTTATAGTTTTTGCCGAGGGCGGCCCGGTAATTTTGCCGTTGGCAGTTTCCATAAATGCTCGGTGGACGAATCATATTCTCCGGTTCGGGGCCCTCGGATCACTATTTTTCGTAAATGACCACCTTGCCCCTCGGGCAGCTTGGGCAGTTCGGGCAGTTCCGTTGGAGGTGAAAAAGGCGACTAACTGTTCCTGAAAAGTGAGAAGCCTGAAACCCAAAATGTGAGAAGCCGGAAAGACAAAAAGTGAGAAGCCGGAAAGACAAAAAGTGAGAAGCCGGAAAGACAAAAAGTGAGAAGGCTTCCCGACTGCGTTCAGAAACGTTCTGAGCGCGGGTTAGCGCTGAAGCTCCCCGAATGCGCGACGGGCCACGGAAGATGCCTCGGACGGACGGTGAATCGAGGAGCCGCTCCCTAGCGAGCGGTTGAAGTCCTCCGGAGGGGAGCGGGCGCCGGACCGCACCCCTAGGAGGAGCGGGTACGGCCGCGCACCCCCGAGCGGGGGGGGGGGGGGTGTGGACTGGCCGCACCCCAAGGGGGGGGGGGGGTGCGGCTTGGCCGCACCCCAAGGGGGGGGTGCGGCTGGGCCGCACCCCACAAGGGGTGCGGCTGGGCCGCACCCCACAAGGGGTGCGGCTGGGCCGCACCCCACAAGGGGTGCGGCTGGGCCGCACCCCTTGGGGGGTGCGGCTTGGCCGCACCCCCTTGGGGGGTGCGGCTTGGCCGCACCCCCTTGGGGGGTGCGGCTTGGCCGCACCCCACAAGGGGTGCGGCTTGGCCGCACCCCACAAGGGGTGCGGCTGGGCCGCACCCCCCTGGGGGGTACGGCTTGGCCGCACCCCCTTGGGGGATGCGGCACCCCCTTGGGGGGTGTAGCCGGCTCGTACCCCCTTGGGGGTGTGGTCGGCCCGTACCCCATTTGAGGGGTGCGACTCGGTCGACCATTCTCCTTGGGGGTGCGAGTGAGCCGGGCCCCCCAAGGTGGTGCGGTCGGGACGCGTTCGGGCTATCTCCTTGCGGCGAGGGGTGTAGCCCGCGCGCTGCCGTGCGCTTTTGCGCGTGGTTACGTACATATCTGGGGCTCGTGCGTGCTTCGATCGTTGCCCCCACCTCTCTTCTGTGAGGTTTTCTTTGGGCGCGTCCTGAGGCCTTCACGGGTGTACAACATAAGCCCCCCAAACCTTCGGAGTCCGAGTTCCTGAGCGAGGAGTTCGAAGGTTTTGATTTTTCTTCGGCGGCTTTATCCCTTGTCCTCTGTGTGGCGCTTTTTTGGGTAGGAGTTGATGTCGGAGGGTGTTGGTTCTCTGAGGTTGTCGTGGGCTTGCTGCCAGGTTCTGATATCCGCGTGGGCTGTGGGGTTTCTGCAAAGTGACAGATTAGCTTGCGCGGTTCTGAGCCCGCGGCTTTTTTCACAATATAAAATTTAGCTTGCGCAAGTCTGTGCTTGCGGCTTTCTTGCACGAGTCGGGCTCGCGGCTTGGCCGGTGAATAGCGTTTGTATTCAAACCGTGGGTGAACGCAGGGGGGGGCAGGCCCCGACGTCACCGGGACTCGACGGCGGAGGAGAAGGGCGAACCTTCAATCGACGGCGGTGCAAAGTCCCCGGGGCAGGGCCCCGAAGTGGCCGGTGAATAGCTGGTGTATTCAAACCGGGGGCGTACGTAAGGGGGGCAGGCCCCTACGACGCTGGGACTTGACGGCGGAGGAGAAGGGCGAACCTTCAATCGACGGCGGTGCAAAGCCCCCGAGGCAGGGCCTCGAAGTGGCCGGTGAATAGCTGGTGTATTCAAACCGGGGGCGTACGTAAAGGGGGGCAGGCCCCTACGACGCTGGGACTTGACGGCGGAGGAGAAGGGCGAACCTTCAATCGACGGCGGTGCAAAGCCCCCGAGGCAGGGCCTCGTTGCAAAGTTTTTCTTAAGTGTGTGAAGGTGTCAAAACATAGATTTTCAATAAGAAATCATTCGGTGCACAACTTTATGTAAGATAAGATAGGTGCACGAGTCTGAGCTCGCGGCTTTTACATAAATTATAAGATAGATTTGCACGAGTCGGAGCTCGCGGCTTGGCACAGAAATTGAAGATAAGTTTGCACGAGTTTGAGCTCGTGGCTTAGTACATGGTAGAGGTCCCGGGATCACTGGTAAAAGCGGCACAGGTTTTGAGCGTTCCAGGTGCATGGCAAAGTCTTCCCTTCCGCTGTCCTGAGTCTGTATGTTCCGGGTTTTACGACTGCGGTGACTACGTACGGGCCTTCCCAGGCCGCTGAGAGCTTGTCTCCTTGGGGACCTTTACCGGCGGCCTCGATGCTGCGTAGGACGAGATCTACTACGTTGATTGGTTTGGGCTTCACCCTCCTGTCGTAGGTCCGGGCTACACGCATTTGGTAGAGTGCAACACGGTAAGCAGCGTTGTCCCGGACTTCGGGGATTAGATCGAGGTTTTCTCGGAGCAGTCCATCATTCTTGTTGGGGTCGAAGGTGAGTACTCGAGCACTCGGAACGCCGATGTCGACGGGGATGATAGCTTCGGTTCCGTAACAGAGGTTATAAGGTGTCTCTCCTGTAGGAGTTCTTTCTGTTGTGCGATATGCCCACAATACATTCGGGAGCGCGTCTACCCATTGTCCCCCGGCTTCTTCCAAGCGTATTTTCAGTCCTTTGAGGATTGTGCGGTTCGTGACTTCTACTTGTCCGTTGGCTTGTGGATGCGCCACGGCCGTGTGGCGCAGGTTGATTTTCAGATCCTCGCACATCTTGGTGAAGGACTTCCCAGTGAATTGAGTGCCGTTGTCGGCAATGATCGTAGCCGGGATGCCGAAGCGGCAAACGATGCTCTTCCAGACGAATTGTTTGGCGTTTTCTTCGGTGATCTTGGCCAGGGGCTCTGCCTCCACCCATTTGGTGAAGTAGTCGATGGCTAGGATGATGAACTTCCTCTGTCCAGATGCTAGAGGTAGGGGACCGAGGAGGTCGATCCCCCATTGTGCGAATGACCACGCACTCTGCAGCGTGGTAAGTGAGACCGGGGGTTGATGAGGCATGTTGGCGTGTAGCTGACAGCTTTTGCACCTCTGGACAAAGTCGTCCGCGTCCTTTCTTATTGTCGGCCAATAGAAGCCTTGACGCAGTATTTTCCGCGCTAATGCCTTCCCGCCTAGGTGCTCTCCGCAGACTCCTCCGTGTACTTCCCTGAGTACGTAGTCCGCCTCGCTTGCCGGCAG
>JAWHQI010001399.1:70000-82077 GCA_033032865.1 Dactylorhiza incarnata
ATCCGAAGCAAAGCAAGATCGTCAGAGATGGGCGATCAGAGTGTTTTTCTTTGTTTTTTACTATTTTGCCCTTGTATCCCGGGCAGCCCGTAGTTTTCAGTTCTGCCCGTCTGGGCAGCTCCTTCGTCTATAAATAGAGGGGTAGGGGTACCAGAAAAAGGACTTTGGTTCCGAGGCTCCGGCTTACAACCTGTGTAAGCGGTCTCATTTTTTAGTGATCGCAGCCCTGTGATCGTTTTTCCTTTTGCCCAGCCTCTTTTGTCCTAGTAACCTGTACTTCGCAGTCTTCTCCTTTTTCCCCCTTAGTGTGTGAATTTTGGAGGTACCATTTTTGGTGCCAACAGAACGAACACGCGACCTTCAGATTCGAAGTGTCAGGTGAAGTTCTTGGACTTTCAAGATGGCTGAGCGTCGCAGAGGTCGTCCTATGCGGTCTCCTAGCGGTCTTCCTTCCGATCATAATTCCTTAGAAGCGCTGGAGCGTCGCTTCGAGCTCCGTGTGGAGCAAGCTCTTCGCGAGGCCGCTCGAGCTCGGCAGGACGCCGCCTCCATCCAGCAGGAGATCGCGCGATCTCAGCAAGAGGCCGCCCGAGACCGCCAAGAAGCTGTCCGGACTCAGCAGGAGTCCGCGAAGCAGATTGAGGCCATGAACCAGGTTCTGGCCGCGATCTCTCAGAGAATTCTTCCTCCGCCTCCGCAGGTCGCCACCCCTGATCACATGGCGAGCGGTCATCCGCGCGATCACCCCAGTCTCCAGCCTGCAGCTCCTCAGCGATCTCAGCATGAGGAGTTCACTGCTCGTCGTCATACCTTCCAAGCTGCAGCCCAGGGACCTCCGGCCCAAACTCTGAATTTCGAAGAGGAGTTTGCTTACCCCAAAGCTCCTCCTGCTTCTTGTCTTGCTCCTCCCGGCCCTTCTCAATTCGGGGAGCCTTCTCCTTTTACCGACGAGATTCGTCGAGACCCAATTCCCCATGGGTTTAGGGAGCCTCGTCTTCCCATTTTTTCAGGGGAAAGCGATCCGATGTCTCATCTACAGGCCTTCGAGTCTGCTGTGGCTCTTAGGACCATCTCAGATGGGGTGAGGTGTAAATTGATGGTCACCACCTTTGATGGGGCAGCTAGGGAATGGTTCTACAAGCTCCCCAATCAGTCCATCCCGAATTTTGCTGTTCTTAGGGAAGAGCTTTTACTGAGGTTTGCCACCGCAAAGAAGAGAAAGAGTGGTCCTGCGACCCTCTTCAAGATCCAGCAAGGGGGCAACGAGACTGTTGCCCATTTTGTTGATCGTTTCCAGAAAGAGATTCTAGGGATCCGGGATATGGATCCTGAGCTCTATATGGTGGCTCTGATCAGCGGCCTGCAGGAGGGCCCTCTGAAGTTCGAAGTCACCACCAAGGAGCCTAGCTCCTATCAAGAGCTAATTAGCGTAGCTAATCGTTTCATAGAAGGGGAAATCAACAACCCAAACTATGTAAACAATCTGACCAACAGAGGAGCCCAAAAAGGTTCTGCAGGATTCTATCCGGCTCCGTCTTCTTCGAAGCCTCGACAGGATCTTCCGCCTCCGGCTCCGAGAGGTAAAGGTTATCGCAACCACCACTCAAACCGAGGTAACCCATCTTCTTTCCCTCTTCAAAGTTCATTTTTTCAAAACCCCGTCGCTTCTGCTCCGCAAGCTACTCCAGTCCACCAGATTCAATACGCCCAACCTCCTCTTCTGCCCATCCCGTCTCTTTACAATGAATCCCAAGAGTCTTTCACAGACTTTGGGGTTCCAATGAGTGAGGTGCTTCAGACTGTTCAGAAGCAACCTTTTTTCAGAAGACCGGCTCCGTTAAACTCAGATCCGAAAACGAGAAATCCGGCCCTCTACTGTGAATATCATAGGGAAAGAGGCCACTTGACAGAGAACTGTAGAGCCCTCCGTTTGTTCCTGGAGAAGCTTCTGAAGGAGGGAAAGATTTCTGACGTTATTCAGAAAAGTGATCCTGCCAAAGCCTCAACTTCTAAAGCTAAGGAAGTGGCAGAGGTTCATTGGGAATGCGAGGAGGTAGATGATGTTGGCCATCTGGGCAACATTGGCTTTCCAAGTGAATGCATTGATGCTGATGATGAAGGTGCCTTAGGCAAACTTTTTTGCATCCATTGGGGAGCAGGCCCCGAGTCTTCAAGGAAAGCGAGTCTGAAGAGAGTTTATCAATCAGAGGTCGTAGCTACCTCTTCAGCCCCGATCCGAGGGACTGTCACATTTGGAGATGAAGATCTTCCTCAGACCGCAAATCCCTTCGATGACGTAGTTGTTATCAAAGCTGTGATAGAGAATTACACAGTGGAGAAGATCCTAATAGACACAGGAAGTTTAGTTAATGTGCTCTTCAAACCGGCCTTCGAAGCATTGAAGACAGGCAAACCCCTCCTATCAACTGAAGGACCTCTTTACGGTTTTTCAGGAGAGAAGAAGGAAGTTGAAGGACTCGTTACTCTTTCTGTGATCTTGGGAGGAATAGTGAGGCTGGTGAAGTTCATAGTCGTTGATGCTCCTAGTAGCTACAACGCAATCTTTGGGAGACCCTTCTTGAATGGGTATCAAGCCATCGTCTCCACTTATCATCAAGTGGTGAAGTTTGCTCTAAATGGCAAACAACATCGAATCAGAAGCGACCTGAGGAAAGCCAGAGAATGCTATGTAAAGACGGTTAATATGATCGTATCTTCTCCCCCTCAGGAAGTTATGATGGCCGAGTCGCTTGAATTTCCCAAACAAATCCAAGCTGCGAAGGAAGCTGAAGAAGATACAAGAGATGGAGCTCACTTGGAACCTGCCCAAGTGACTCAGGCAATCCCAATCAGCGAGGAAGATAGGAGCAAGTGTCTCTCCATCAACGCTGAATTATCTGAAGCTGACAAGAGTCAGCTCATCTCTTGCCTTCTTCAAAATCTAGATATCTTTGCCTGGTCGGCGGAGGACATGCCAGGAGTGGATCCTGATGTCGCTTGCCATCATCTCAACATAGATCCTAGCTTCGCTCCAATTCAACAGAGAAAGAGATCCGCTGCCACCACTCTAGCTCAGCCTATCCGTGGAGAGGTGGAAAAACTCCTGAAGGCAAAGTTCATCCAACCAATTCAATATCCTGCATGGGTTTCGAATGTTGTAATGGTTAAAAAGCCAGGGGGGAAATGGAGGATGTGTGTGGATTTTACCAAACTTAATAAAGCTTGCCCGAAAGATTGCTACCCTCTGCCTCGAATAGATTCCTTGGTTGACTCGGCGGTTGGATACTCTTTTATGAGTTTTTTAGATGCGTTTTCTGGTTATCATCAAATTAAAATGCATAAGCCCGACATCCCTCATACCTCATTCATCACAGATGACGGTTGTTTCTGTTATGTAGTGATGCCTTTTAGGCTGAAAAACGCTGGAGCAACTTATCAGAAGATGATGGATACGGTTTTTAAAAATCAAAAAGGAAGAAACCTTGAAGTCTACGTTGACGATCTTTTGATAAAAAGCAAATCATTTTCCTCTCATCTCAGCGATTTAACCGAAACGTTTTCAACCCTTAGAAATTTTAACATGAGGTTAAATCCTTTGAAATGTGTGTTTGGAGCTAGTAAAGGAAAATTTCTTGGTCATCTTCTCACCCCGGGAGGGCTAGAACCAAATCCAGACAAAGTAAAAGCCATTCTAGAGATGCCGCCTCCCAAATCTTCTAAAGAAGTTCAGCAGCTAGGAGGGAGAATGGCAGGTTTGAGTCGCTTCATTTCTCGATCGGGAGACAAAAGCGCACCTTTCTTTAAGACTCTTCGGGGAGGAGGAAGATTTGAATGGACAAAGGAGTGTGATGATGCCTTCAATCAACTTAAGAAACAATTGACTTCAACCCCTTTGCTCCAAAGCCCACGAGAGGGAGAACCCCTTTTTCTTTATATGGGAGTTGGATCTGATGCCATAAGCTCTGTTTTAGTCCGTGAAGAGAAAAAGAAGCAGTTTCCGGTTTATTATGTAAGTCGAATTTTGAAAAATGCGGAAACTCGCTATCCCATCCTTGAAAAGCTGGCCTTAATGCTCGTAACCTCAGCAAGAAGGTTAAGACCATATTTTCAAGCTCACTCAATTCAAGTTGTCACTGATCTTCCGTTGAAGGGTGTCTTAGAGAAACCAGAGCATTCAGGAAGGTTAGCCAAATGGGCGATAGAACTCAGTGAGTTTGAAATTTCCTATGTTCCAAGGGTAGCAATCAAAGCCCAAGTCTTAGCAGATTTCATAGCAGACACTAAAGAACTTGAGTCGGAAAAAGGAAGCAAAGCACCCCTTGCATGGACAATTTTTGTGGATGGCGCTTCAGGAAGAAATTCTTCAGGAGCTGGAGTTATCTTGATCAACCCGAATGGAGTGAGGTTGGATCAAGCGTTAAAATTCTTTTTCAAAGTAACAAATAACCAAGCTGAATATGAGGCTTTGTTAGCCGGACTCAGATTTGCCAGAGAGTTAGGAATCGATGATGTCAGGGTGCTAACAGATTCCTTAGTGATGGCTTCTCAAGTAAAGGGAACTTTTGAAACTAGAGATAGCATTTTGAAGCAATATCTAACCTTGGTAAAAGCTGAGGTTGGAAAGTTTAAAAGCTTTACTATTGAGCATATCCCAAGAGGAGAAAATACGGATGCAGACGAATTAGCAAAGTTTGGTCTTCTCTCAGGTGGAACAACCTCGGAATTGTTTCGTCCGGCAATAGAAGAAGGAGAGATCATGGAGATTGATCAGCATCCGTCCTGGATGGATCCTTTTATTCTTTTTCTTTCAACTGGGAAACTCCATTCCACGGTAAAAGATAAGAAAAGATTTAAACAAAAAGCGGTTAACTATTACCTCGTTGCAGGAGTACTTTACAGGAGAACTTTCCTTTCTCCATTGGCACGATGCGTTTCGGAAGAGGAGGTTCCAATAATCCTTCAAGAGGTTCATGCAGGAGAGTGCGGCAGTCACTCAGGAGCAAGAACCTTGGAGAAGAGAATTCTAAGGCAGGGTTATTTTTGGCCTCAAATGAGAAAAGATGCGGAGAAATTTGCCCGGAAATGTGTCAAATGCCAAAAGTTTGCTCCACTTCAAAATCAGCCAGCTCAGCAGCTCAAATCAATAGCAACCCCGTGGCCATTTGCAGTTTTGGGGAATGGATTTGATTGGGCCTTTTCCTATGGCAAGTGGTCAGCGTCGATATATTATAGTCATGATCGACTATTTCAGTAAGTGGATAGAAGCAAAGGCATTAGCCAAAATTACTACCCAAGTTGTGAAGAATTTCATTTGGGGAGAAGTAGTATGTCGGCATGGAATTCCAATGGCAATCATTACTGATAATGGCTCTCAATTTAATAATTCAACTCTCATTAGTTTCTGTGATCAAATTGGAATCGAGCTACGCTTTGCCTCTGTACATCATCCTAGAAGCAACGGGCAAGTAGAGGCTGCTAACAAGCTTATTATAAATCTTTTGAAGAAAAAAGTGGAAAATCTTAATGGTAATTGGGCGGAACAGCTACCTTCGGTCTTATGGGCCTTGAGAACAACTCCAAGTTCTGCTACTGGAGAGACTCCTTTCAAATTATCACATGGATCCGAAGCTCTTATTCCAGTAGAGTTCGAGGTAAAAAGTCCGAGAGTATTACTAGCACAACAAAACCAAATTGATTGGATGGAAGAAAATGATGAGGAGTTAAAATGTAGCCTCGACTTGATTGAGGAATTGAGGGATACGGCAACTATTCGACAAGAAGAGGTAAAAAGAAGAATGGCCAAACTATTTGATAAAAACGTAAGAACCAAGGAATTTGTTGCTGGAGACTTGGTCTTGAAGAAAGTAGATGCTGCGGCAAGAGCTGGTTCAGTTGGGAAGCTTAATCCTAACTGGGCAGGGCCATTCATAATAAAGAGGGTGCTCAAAAACGGTGCCTACCACCTCCAAAATCATGAAGGCGAGGAATTGCCTCACTCCTGGAGTGGAGATGATCTCAAACTCTTCTTTTCTTAAAAAGTTCGTATTCATGTTTTCTCACTCCTCTTCTCACCTTTTCTTTCTTTTTTAAGTCATGAAGACATGGCCAAAACGATCATGGCATGAATGGTTAAGCGCAAGATAAGATATGAGTTAATCGACGGATCCTACTTCTTTCCCCTCGGCTTGATAACTTGACGTGTAATTCTGCCAGGACCACAGATGTCGGGGAGATTTCGAATCTGTGTAGCAGTGGCTCGCCAAGCTCGAGCGGTGAAAGTTTAGGATGCTGGGTCCTAGCTGACATCTGGCACACCTTAGCAAGAAGGGCTGGGTGGCTGGCTCAGCTCTGTCATGCATTAGAAAGGACATTGTTACGGTCTCAATGATCTTCGGGGAAAGCAATGTCGGTATAAGCCTCATCGGCATGACCACACCTGCCCCACTGATCATTTTGTTCTGTAACTCTCGATTATTCATTAAAAGCATGATTGGGGAAGTAAAACCCTACAATCCATCGGGGAAAGCAATGTCGGTATAAGCCTCATCGGCATGACCACACCTGCCCTGGTTATTATTCTCTAGATCGGGCGGTCAAAAGTTTTTAGACTGCCTGTTTCTTTTTCTTTTTCTCACAAGGCTTCGTCTCTTAAACATCAAGATCGAGCGATCAGAAGTTTTTTAAGACCGCATGTTCTATCTTTCTTCAGAAGGTGTTCTATACTTTTTATAAACGGTGGCCTAATCTTCTTTAGGAACTGAATAAAGGTGGTCGCAGACCTGGAAATTCCGAAGGAAGTCTGAATTAATTCAGGTTTTAAGAGATCGCGGACAACTATTGAATAATAGCCTGGGAATTCATCAAGATATTTTCCATCCAAATCAGCCTTCAAAACTGTCAGGAAGTTCATTAAACCTGGACTATTTACAGTTCACGGCGGACTGAGTAAATTGAGACCGTAATAAAAGTATTGAGTTCGAATTGTATTTTAACTAACTCTTGAAGATGCGGTCTGTATGATTTGTGACCGAATGTGTTGATATACAAATCTGGTTTGGTTCATTAAAATTCTTCATTGACGATCTGACTATACTGAGATCGCAGCACTATCCAATACAGGGCTCAGATTCTTTTTTCAAGGGTTTAGGGTTTTCAATAAGGAATTATTATTTTAAAATCTTTTTCAACTATTGATTAGAGATCGAATGTTGAGTTTGTTTTCATAAAAGCGTGACCGCATGCAATATATATTGTGATCGATTCATCCCAATAACACAGCATAAATAATACAGATAGAGATTCTTGAACAAAGCAACATTTCTATTCATCTCAGAAATTATTACAGTATTAAAGTGCGGTCTGTGACCGATAATTACATCATGTTTCCTGGAAATAAGAACTATTCCTTTTGTTTTTTCTTGTGGGGAGACCGCTCCTCTGATGAAGAAGTTGACTCTTCTGAAGATTCACTGCCGCTTTCGGGCTCTTTTGATCTGGAATCCGAGGCCGCTGCCGAACTCGTCTCCTCACCTTCAAAGATACTTCCACTAGGGGAAGCATGATCCCGTGTATCCGGACTCCCGCCGATCTCAACAGATTCATCCTCAGAACTCTCTGCGGTCTTCGATTCTTTGGCTTTCCTCTTCTCCTCTGCTTCCTCGATCATTTCTGCGACCTCAGGAAAGAGATCAGCAAAGGTTGCATCCCGGAATTCATCAGTTAGAACGCCTTTTTCTCGAAGAGTAGCAAGGGTCTTGTTTGACGCGTCTCTAACATGAGTATACAAAGACTTGAGGTAGTCAGGGTTGTGGATGTCATATGCGGTCTTCTTAAAATTCTGAAGGAAAAAGATGAGTCAGATCGAAAACGGTCAAGGTAAAACAAATACGTTTTAGATCGCGTCTTTTGATACTTACGTCAAAACGATCTTGCAGGCGTTCTGCATGTGCGAGAGATGCGCGAAGAGATCGCCCCATGTGGTGATTTAAAACTGTTCTTCGGGCGGTCACCTGAGCGCATACATCAGGAAGATCATCGATCCCGATCCTCAAAGCTTCATTTGCGTTTTTTCTCCCATAAAGGGCAGAGGTGACCGCAAAAGCCTGGTTCGTAAATCTACCACCCCAGAAAGGGAGATCGGTTGACACCTTCAAAGACTTGCCGGTCTCACTCCACCTTAATAAAGCTTTTCCCTTGGTATCTTTCACTTTCTTTGCAAAACCCAGTAAGGGAAAGGGTCCCTCCTCAAGATCGCCCTCCACCGCGATCTCCTTCTCTTTCCTCTGTCGATCTTGGCGTAATCGTTTTTCTCTCTGAGTCAGAACTTCTCCCTTAGGAGTCACAGGGTCGACATCCGGGATTACGAAAGAAGCTGTATATATATAAAGAAGAGCAGTTAGAATAAGAATGAAGTTATTTTTAAAAAATTATAGGAGATCGCAAGATTTTCTATTTACTATCTTCAGGCGAGACCGCAGAAATCTCTGGCCAGATCGCCAGGTAGTGAACCAGATCGAAGCGTTTGCCCGCAAGCCACTTCAAAATCGCCAGCTCTTCTTTTGAAATAAACTTCTCCTTCCTAAAAATCCGCTCTGCTCGCGGGGAAGGTCGGCTGGGGAGACCGTTGAGATCGCCCTCGAAAATCAGATACCTCTCGGTCCAAAGGGGAATCTTGTTAGGAAGATTAAGAATTTTTATTCCAGTGCAGCTAAAATACATTAGACCTTTGAATTCTTCCTTTTTCTGACCTTCCTTTAGTATTTTGACAGAGAAGGTCCCTCGGAAGATCGGCATGGTGAATTTAATTCTTGCCGATCTCAGGTAATTAATGAAGACATTCATCAGACCGATTGCGTTCGGTGGGAGTTGAGCGAGCACAAGACCATAATATTCCATCACTTCCAGAATTTCCCAAGGAATGGGAATCTGGAGACCGTAAACAAAATGGTCGATTGGGATGATATATCTGCCTTCATCCCCAGAATTCAAGTCCTCTCCCTCAAATGGAATTCTGATCGTAATACTGTCATCAATCTTGTACGTCTCAATAAAAGAAGAAAATTCCTTCTCCGAGATGTGACCATATTTGTGATCGGAATCCAAGAAAACCTCAGCAGCTTTTGAACGTGCGGACACCATTTTATGAGATCGCTGGAGTTAATAGTTTAAAGAGAAAGCAAGAAGAATAGAACAGTGATCCGAAAAGCAACTATTTATAGAAAGTAAAAGTTGATTGAGTAATGATTGCATTTCTCAAGATCGCCCTGCAAATAACTCAGACCGCCAAAAGCTAACCAAATTCATTCACAGATCGCAGAGCATAAATTCAAACAAATTTAAGAGATCGCAGAGTAAGTATATATTACAGCATCATAGTACAGCACCAAAAATATATTATAAAACCAGGAGGAAATAATATTGTTTGAGAGATCGCTAAAGACGAAAATAATAAAATGCGGTCTCATTTTTGCTGCTCCCTTTTTCTTCCAACGAAAGCTGCCACATCCTGCATTTCATTGACCGCAGTCCAAGCAGATGCCAAGCTGTGATTGGCCACCATGGCAGCCCTATGGATTCTAGACATCTCGCGGTCTACCTGTTCCATAGGAATCACCACGATGTCTGCCGATCTCCTGTCTTGGTGACCGCTGGACGATCCCGCCTTCATAGACATCTGAGGACCACCCCGAAGGGCTGCGTTCTCAGTTGAAAGTGCAGCGGCCTTTCCCCTGTAGTATTCTGCGTCTTTTTCTACTTTTCGAAGTTTTTCTTCGTATTCACCTCGAATCTGTTTTTCTTTAACTCCAAAGTCTGCAAGAAGTTGTTTTTCCTTTGTTTCAAAGTTTGCGGTCTGGATCCGAAGGCGATCCTCCATCAAGCGCTCGCGATCTCGCATAACCCTCATGTCTTCAATCATTGGCCTGAAAAGATCAGCGAACTCTGCAGGGATCAAGATTTTTCTTGGTATTTCGCCTTCTTCAGAAACTGAGTTCGCATGATCATCTGCGATAGAAGGGAAAGGTCAAAAATCAGAAGATAATTTTCAGAAGGAAAGAGTTTTACAAGGAAAATACTTGACGGAGTTGCAAGACCGCAGTCAAGTAAATCCTTCTCGACATCTTTTGAGACCGCAATATTAGCGGTCAACAAAAGGCGGTCAGAACCCCTTAAGCGCTCTAGGTCGATTCTTTCTAATTGTTTTTTCTGTGACCGCTCTCCTTCTTTTCTCCTCCTTTTTAATTCGGCATTGCTAACAAGGATATCATCAGTCTCAATGATGACGACCTCAGGTCGTTTCTTAGGAGATGTAGGTCGAAAAGCGAGTTTGGGAAGTGAGTCAATCGATCTCGCGATCATTTTCGCCTTACCAGTCTTGATCGCCTCCAGCGCAGCTGCACGATCTGCTACCCCAGAATCTGTTTCCTCACCCATTTCATGAAAGAAGTTGCCGCGATCGCTCGACACCTCGATCTCATCTTTCTTCTCTTCTCTGATGGTTTCCTTCTTAGCGATCTTCTTTTTCTTCTTCTCCTTTTTCTCTTTTTTCTTCCCTGCGGCTAAAGCCCGCTCCTTTTTCTTTTCTTTCTTATCTTTTTCGATCGCTAAGGAGATCGCCTCCTTTGCGTTCCTCTCTTTTTCTTCCCTGGCGATCTCTTCCTGCCTCTTCCTCTCCTCTTCTGCTTTTTCCTCTTCTATTCTCTTATCCTCAGCGATCGCCGCGAGCCTGGCGATCTCCTCGGCCTTTTTCTTTTTCTCCCTCTCTTCTTCTTCCTTCTCTTCCATCCTTTTTCTCTCAGCGATCGCTGTGAGCCGGGCGATCTCCTCCTTCTCCTCTTTCTCTTTCTTTTTCTTTTCTTCTTCTTTTCTTTTTTCTTCCTTCTTCTCCTCTTCCTTTTTCTTCTCTCTTCAGCAGCTTTTTCTTCAGCAAGAATCCGAACTCGTTCGACTTCGAAAGGATCCATTGACTGTAATTTTAAATTTTTACATGGTAACTTGCAATTATCACTAAGTAAAAGTAAAGTTAAGAGTAGTAATTTGGTTACTTACATTCACAGCAGGATTGTTGTCTGAAAGATAATCTTGAAGAGAAATATCTTCGGCGGTCACTTCCTGACCGACAGTTGCTTTCGATCTCTTGACGATCTCCTCCTTCTCCGCGGTTCTCTCCAGATCGGCGATCCGGTTTCTAAGTTTTTCAGCTGAAAGACTTTGCTGTTGCAAAGCAGCCTTGATCGACTCTGTAGAGGCGGTCTTACCAGAAGGTCCTGCTGGTTGGCTCGTCACTACCGGGGGTATCTCAGTGGAAGCCTTTGTGATCGTCAGATCGACAATGTCATCCGAAGCGGAATTTCTTTTTCTCTTTGAACCCTTAGCAGGTTTTTCCTTGCCAGAATCCGCGGTCTTCTTCGAAATAATTTTCTTTGTTTTTGATGCAGACCTCGGAGATTGTCGAGATTGCGCTGATAGCTTCATCATGTCCAAAGCATCCATTCTGGAAAAGTTTTCTTCGTGCGATCTCAATAAATGATGATCGGTCAAGGCTCTGATTTTTCTCTGTATCTTGGAAACTGGAGATCTGAGGTGCTATTTATAGCCCAAGCCGCATTTATGACAGTCACGGTCTCAGCGGTCAAAGTTTACATTTTCGAAGTTTCAGAGCAACTTAAAAATGTGCGGGGATTATGTTTGACCGGAAAATCCGCGACCTCTTCCTTGCAAGGCAAAATTGTGGTCTCTTGCGGTCTCATGCGGTCTCTACTTTGGTGATCGTTCCAGGTCTTAAGCTGCTTGCTGCCAGATTCTTCTAAGTTCCAAGCATCCGAAGCAAAGCAAGATCGTCAGAGATGGGCGATCAGAGTGTTTTTCTTTGTTTTTTACTATTTTGCCCTTGTATCCCGGGCAGCCCGTAGTTTTCAGTTCTGCCCGTCTGGGCAGCTCCTTCGTCTATAAATAGATGGGTAGGGGTACCAGAAAAAGGACTTTGGTTCCGAGGCTCCGGCTTACAACCTGTGTAAGCGGTCTCATTTTTCAGTGATCGCAGCCCTGTGATCGTTTTTCCTTTTGCCCAGCCTCTTTTG